>JANHFK010009418.1:54066-64270 GCA_036250565.1 Sibynophis collaris | reverse complement strand
CCCCCCCCCCCCCCCCCCCCCCCCCCCCCCCCCCCCCCCCCCCCCCCCCCCCCCCCCCCCCCCCCCCCCCACCCAAAGGAAAGTTCAGAACTTATCCTTCTCTTAAGGTTATTTAAACTTAAATCCATATATAAGTTTCAATTTAGAAGAGCTTTCTTCATTAAAAAAATTACGGATCCAGCCCATTGTTATTTGTATATATTCTGTTTTAATAATACTTCTGCTTTTTGCATTATAAATATTTTTGCCATGCCCCTGCTGGGGAAAAATTAAAATAAATACAATATACATTGGGATTTGTCTGTCACCCGTTTCTTTTAGAGGGGTTTATGTGAGACTTTTCCTCGTAAACTTAAAAGTATTAATAGAGGTACTTATTTGGTTTTAAGACATTACTAGCATTATAAGTGAAATATCCACTGTATTGCATAATTAATTAATACAAAAATGAATGGCTTGGACCATAGCTCCTATTACATTATGCTTTTTCCCAATGTGCATTTATTTCAGTCAGTGTTAATTATACTTTGTTAGGTGAAATTGCCTTGATAGAATGAAATTGCTCATTTCAAAGTTCATAAATCAGAAAAATCCTGATAAGCAACAAACCTTGAAAATGTCAGTTGTAAAAATTTCTATTTCCATTAAATTAAGTTCTAAGCATCCTGATCCTTCTTATAATTCATATAAAGAGAAATTGAAATGATCAGACATCTGAAGAATAAATGTTCAGGCACAGGGAAAGAAGCACAACTTTATTTTAAAGACTTTATTACTAGGTAACATTTGCTTGAACTTTCCGAAAACACAATGAAAAGCTACAGATAGCAAAACTGAGCATGCAACCTTTCATTTTTCTTCATTTTCAAATAATTTTTGTTTTTGTAAATTTATAGGTGTAAGTGTGCTTTCCAATGCAGCAAATTAGCAGATATGAAAACTTGTATTATCAAAGTCCACAATCTGCTGCGAAGCCCCATTGCTGTATTCTTGAATTGTGTTGACTCATGTCTTACTGTGTGTACATGAGAAACTCTTGATTATATCTCCAGATCGCTCTCAAGAGACTTTTATTTGCTGCTTCAGAAATATTGAAACAAACTATAATATTTAATTTTTCCCCTTGAAAAAAGCTGATCTTGCATTATAGTTTGGATTATATTTAATTTTTCCCTTCTCTTTTCTCTTGGAAATGTTTATAGCTGTTTCAACATAATTAGACTGAATTGAGAAACCTAACACTTTTGTGGAGGTGTGGATGGCAGATTTGCAATAGAGGCCAAAGATCTGAGGGAGAAAACCCCTTAGGACAAAAACAAATTGTGTAATATTAGTTATATGTGTGTGGAAAACTATGTCAAAACTTACTTCGCTGTGACAATCATTGTCAACTGAGAATCAAGTTGCAACTATATTTATGTTGATCCATTAAACATTGTGGAAATGTCTTCCTAACCAGTTAGCTAAAGTAGCATTATTCACAGTTCTATTGATGTAAAATATTGTTTTATATGAGGGTTGGACAGAGACTGGAAACTCCATTACTCTGTGGACTTTTTTTTAATGTCTTCCTATTTTAAGAGAGATGCTTCCATTTTGTAAGAGCCTTTGGGGCCTTGGTCTACATTTCTAGCAATTTTTTAAAAACCAAGTTGGTTGGAGAAAAAAAGGCAGATATGTAGTAATAGTGTTAATCACATCAGATAACTTGATGTATTAAAATGATATATGACTTGAAATAGGTACTAGAAAATGATTAGAGATAAAGGTTTCACAGTAGAAGGGATTAGAAAATAGTGCCTGTATTCTTGAGCATGAGAATGCAAAGGAATGAAGTGTTAAAAGAACAAATATGCCAGTGATATTATGATGTGTCCCGAGATTTATTGGCTTTATAACTATCATAAATCCCAATATATTATTACCTGTTGTCTGTTTAGAAGAAGACAGAATTACATGTTTTAAAGTATGCCAGTAAAGGATGGAATGTCACTCCTATCTTCATGTTAGATGTAGCTAATGGATGAATAAATTAGGGTTAACAGTATACATAACATCTATGTTTGCTTAAGGTAGTTATTTCTTAAATTGAACAATAAGATTATAAGAATTTGGATATTTTTCCAGCTTCTCCTTATTAAAAGAAGGCTTCTTTTAGTAACAGTGCTTATTGCCACATCTCAACTTGACAAATACTTTATTAGTATGTCATGTTGAGCACTATAGTTATTAGCACTGTTAGTATTTGGAAACAAATACTTGAACTAAATTCTACAAATAAATTAAAGGATAATTAGGAGCTTGCAATACAACTGGAGCTTGATTTACACATAAGGCAGGAGTGTCGACCCTGTTTAGTCTGAGGACTGCAATTCATATCCACAGCCAGCTGGAAGAAGAAGGATGCTTTCCAATGATTCATAGGTGTCACTGGAATCAACATTATTTTTCAACCCATTTAAAGCCTTTTGGAGGCGATCTAAGAGAGAATGGGAGCAGGAGGCGTCACAGTGGTAAATTGCTCCAGTTTTCACTCTTATTTCCCCATGTGGTTTAAAAACTTTGCCATATTATGGCTGTGTGATTTGAGGCTATTTTGGACTGTTTTTTTAAAAAATGAATAATTTGCTTTGCTGAGGCCTCCTGTTTCTATCATTCTAACTTTGGAGGGGGGGGGATACAAATTTTAAAAATTGCACTACTGAAAATTGGCCATTTTCAGCTGAATTTCAGTGGTGTAATCTCAGGGTCCTGAAGGGCCACCTGTGACCTAGAACTTTCAATTCTTGTTATAGGCAAACTGACAGGTCAGTTTATGCACAGCATTAATAATTTCAGTATATAATATGTTTTGCTGATGAGTTGTAAAGAGAAGTTCATTTAAATTTACTGAATCTTCACTATGTAGCTAACATGCTGAGGTGCAGTATTGATATCCAAATAGGTTCAGGAATTGTTTCAATGAGTATACAATTTTCCACCTCTAAATTTCAAATCACACTAGCTAAATAACTCTTTTGTAAGCTGGCACTGAAATGTTTTATGTTTGGTTGCACCGTGTTTGATGCTTTTAACAGTGCAATACTTGTATTATTCTCTCAATTTAAACCAAAGGTAATTTGTTCGTGCTTGCTATCTACTGTAGTGCATGAAGTGCTTTTATACATTTGTAATAGATGTAAAATCAGAACAGATCACATGTCCTGGGATTTTTTATTTACCTAAACTATGTACAAGTCTTTGTTCAAATTATAAAGTGTTAAACTAAATTGCATATTAACCCTTGAGTGTATTTTCCCAAGCATAGTTATAAGGCAATAAACTTTATTAAGGAATATGCATAGTGATAATTTGTCTTTTATTCATTCATGTGTTACAAATGCCTATTATGTATGAATTGATGGTAAGAAGACCTTCATTGGCTTAGTGAATGATTAGAATATACATACATATATATATACATACATACACACACACACATGTATATATATATTGTTCATTAAGAATATACATTTAAATGGGCAATTGATCTTTGACCTGGAATACACCAGACTGCAATACACTTGATGTAGAACAGAATGGTTGTTAAATAACATTTTGGCACTTAGGGTTACACTTAATTTATTGAGGAGGAAGAGGTTGTATAGCAAAACTTATGCTGGGTGGATGATAATTAACAAGAGACTACTGCAGTATTTTGCACTTAGGTGAGTCAGAATTTCTTCGGTATTTTTCTAGTTATCGTTTTTCAAAGATTTTAAGATTTTATATGACCTATTCTATTATAAATTATATAATTAACACACATGCTTAGATTGGTAGCTTGTTGAGTTCTTTGTAATCATAATAGCCATTCAAAATTATGAAGGTAATGAACAAAGGAACTTAGAAACTTGTACCCCAAGAACATAACTTGTACCCCAAGTTATGGCTATGGCACTTCCTTTCGATCATAGGATTGTGATTTGAGTGCTTATGAGGTGTGTGTGTGTGTGTCTGTGCAAGGGTTGAAATTCCTACTTGGATTTCAGCAAGAGGATTTTCAATTCCTGAGTGGAGAGACACTCATGCATGGCCTGTGCTGGGCCTCCCAGAGTTTCCCCACCCCATACATCTTACTGGAACTCCATCTGCTTAACCACCTGAGAGAACTGGGAGTTCAGAAATTGTGGTTGTTGAAAAAAGCGGTCACTTTGCTCAGTGACTGAGATTCCGGTCCCAATTGTGGTAGTTAGGTAAAGTCTACTTGTTCTAATAAATGCTACTGCTTGTTTACATCTTAGTTCTCTAAAATAATCTCAGAAGAGAATACATTAATGGTATCAGAGGAGTTTCAGAAACAAAATTATAGAATGGAATCCAGTAATCTTTGTTCCATAGAACCTGAAAGAGAGATCATTCTCCTCTTCATAGTTCTTGCTATTCACTTAGTATGTTCTTCAAAAGGCTAAAGAACTCCCCAGAATAGCCTGATGGGAGGGGAGCTCTGGAAAACAATGGCAGCAAGATAGATTTCTCCCACGGTGTGAAAAATAAAAAAATAAAAATTGTAGCTTTTAAAGGGGGAAATTAAAAATTAAGGGATATTGAAGCAACAAAATACCAAGAGATGAAAATAACATTTTAAAGTAACCTATGTACATTTTTAGGTTTATTCTGGAGACATATTCAGTTAGATGGATCTTCCTTATTCATATCCAATATATATCTATAGGATTGGAGCCTTACTGATCAGATTCTTATGAATGTAATAAACTTCTAGTGCTTTGAACTCAACTCCTGTTGCTGGCTACTTGCGCCTGACAAGACAGAGGACTGGCCCAAAGTCACCCAAATGGCTTTCATGTCTAAGGTGGAATATGAACTCATGGCCTCCTGCTATCTACTCTGGCACCTTAACATTAGACCGAACTGCTCTCTACTATTCCAAATTTAAGTGGAAGGATGCAACAATTTTGAAGCAGGAGATATTTCTGCAACTGAAATGCTGTATCATGAAGGCAATAAATGAGACCATAGCATTGCTGGGACAATGCATAGTTTGCAGCAAGCAGAATAGATTCTGAAGAGTCCACTCAAGGTTGCAACACTAGGGATAATACAATTAGTGATTGCTAAACAGTAATACTTTCTAATATAAGTAGTATAATTCATTTAGTGACCATTCAAAGTTACAATGGCTCTGAAAAAAGTGACATGACTGTTTTTCATAGTTATGACCGTTGCAATTTCTCTATGGTCAGATGATCAAAATTCAGAGGCCTGGCAATTGGTTAATATTTATTCTGTATTATCATCCTGAGTTGTAATCAAGGTGCCATGTTAGTAAGTATTTTGGGGGTTTGTTGGTATCGCCATCAACCTTGCGTACATAGAAATACTTAACAATAGCTGAATTGGCACAATGTTTGTGGAGATTCTGTCATCCAGGTCATAGTTGTCTCAACGGTGCTTTTTTCTTCCAAAGACAACTGGACTATTTTTTCCTTGAGGAAGAAGAAAACGTTTCACATCTCATCCAAGAAGTTTCATCAGTTCTGATGTTGGGGGGATGGAAGGATATGGAGGGAGGGGAGGATGGTGGTGGTGGTGGTAGTGGTCGATGTATTATATTTCTTTGCAGTCATCTGGTCATTAGCACTCTCCTGCTCTCCGTTGAGGCCACTTAGGGGTTTATCTGTGCCTTCACTGTCACCTGAATCAAAGTGCAATTGGCTGTGGAATCTTGGAACTGCTGCAAAGGCTGTTATAAGCTGGAGATAAGTGGTGTTTTATACTTCCCCCTCCATTGAGGACTAAATTAAATTGGCAGATTACCAGAACAACCACTTTAAAGCTTCTTGTTATATATCTTTGAAATCTTCTTGTGTATTGTAATCCTTCTCTTTCTCACACTAGCTCTTCAGCAGCCATTGTACGGGTACATTCTCTTTACTCCTGCTCTAAGAATTTCTCGCTAGTTGTGGAATCCGGCATATTTTCATATCCAGTGCTATTGTTCAAAGCGACATTCTCCCAAGACACTTTGATTTCTATGAATTGATACATTATGTAAATATACTGCATATGCTCATCTTGCATAATTTCATTTTAAATTTTTAACTTTTTTGTCTTACCTTTCTATTCAAACTTATGTGTGGTGAAAAAAGCATTATTTGTTTCTGAAGGACTGTTTCCTTGTAGTGTTCTTCAGCAATTTTTATGCTTTCTAAGATTGCCTTTGGGATTTGATTATGTGCCGTTAAGTTTTTGTCAGCCAGCTTTCAGCAATTACATAGATTTTCTTCCTACCTGGTCTTCTACACATATACTCATCACTGTGTCCATTCATCTTGCTACTAGTTGTCCTCTTCTGTATCCTTCCAGCTTTCCCAGCATTAGAGCTTTTTCTATCTTCGCATAATATGTCTGGAGTAGAATAATTTCAGCTTTGTTATTTGTGCCTTGAGTGAGATTTGTCTGATGATCCATTTGTTTGTTTTCTTGGCTGTCTGATGTATTCTCAGGAATCTTCTCCACACCAAAGTTCAAAAATGTCAAGGGTCTTCCTATCCTGTTTCACCAAAGTTCATGTTTTGCCTCCATAGAGTGTCACAAAGAATACCATTGCTTGCTTTATTTTGATCTTTGTGGGCATCACAGTATCTGAATAAAGATTTCTTATGGATTTTCAAACATGTTTTCCAAGCCTTAAGGAATCGAAGATCCCATTAGAAATAGGTCATTAAGCAAATCTGAACCAGATTCTTGTGCAGTCACAATATGTATACTAAAGTTCAGCTGGTGGTTTTAGAACTCTCCTTAAATTAAAGGTATGCAGCACAATTTCTGTCTTATCAGGCAGCACATATCTCTGTAACCAACAGTAAAGCTGCTGTGTTTAATTTGATTAAATTCACATATTGTACGAACAATAACAGTGCAATTTCACAGGGTTATTTATTGCATAGGGAGAATAGAAGGAGGAAAGTGTGTTGGATATGTTCGTTGCCTTTAGTTATTTGTATAAATAATACAGACGGAATAAAAATAAATTAAAAATAGTTACAATTATGAATAGTTGAACAACTGCTCATATTTCCACTTCATATACACCATCCCTTATCTTCTCCCTGCATAATTTTCATTGGCATGTTAAAGACTGTCTCAGCAATAAGATCAATGTCTGGGCTCAGGTTTGCCACATCGTCCCCAACAGCCCAATATATTTTTTTTACCATTATTATAGGAGAAATAGTTATATTCCCCACATTTTTTAGCAGTAATTTATTAGCACAGGAAAAGAGGAACTATAATTGGAGCCTACCTTGCCATTTTGTCACAGTCACAATCACTGGTGAAAGTAAAACTTTGCTTCTTATCCTCCCCACTCAAATATTCCCAACTGATGAAGTATTGATATTTAAATAGCTCCTACAATGTGTTCTTGTACCAGTGAATCCAATAGCAGTAGTCTTGTTCTGAACCAAAACTGTTTATCTACACAACCTGTTTTCTGAATCACTGCCCTGACATAGAAAAGAATGTTGGGTCTGACTTAAACATATATTCAGGATTCACTGGTCTCATAAAACAGGCTGTAAGAGATCTGTATTAATCTAGTCTATGCACTCCCTGGTATAAGGCATGTATCCCTTCTCTACTATAGTATCTAACAGAGTGTGAAGAGAATCACATTTGGGAAAAATAAGGTTTGGGATTATGGTTAGAATTATTTAGTTGTCCTACTAGTTAACATGTTTTACTAACTCCTAGCCAACTTTGGGGGTGGGGGTGTTGGCTAAGACATCAAGCCACAAACTAGGAAACTCATTTCTTTAGTACTCTCATCTTAGGCACAATGGCAGCTAAGTGATTTTGGGCCAGCCTCTTTCTCGGCTCTGGGAAGGACACAATGGTCAACCACTTCTGAAAATCTGGTCAGAACTGCAGGGATTTGTTCAGGCAGTCACCAGGATTCAACACTGCCTTAAGGAACAAATGAAAAACACTATAGCATGTTAACAATGGGCTGCAATATATTCATTTAAGATAAATGTAAATTTAGTATAATTTTGTCACTATTACCAGAAGCTGGTTGGACAGACTAGTGTGGTTATATCACATCCCCAAATACTATGGATGGGCATTTGAAACCATAAATGGTTAAAAGAATTGAAAGTGTTAGGTAAGTATCTTGCTTATATCAAATGTTTAGTGAGAAGGTTGTACAATAGGTATGTGTAATAATTTTCCTATCAAGTATGACAAAATGTTTTTATCACCTAGGCAATGATGGGAAAAAAGATGGGAAAGAAAATGGGTTTGGTTTTTCTCCCAATTCTCTTTTGTATTGGGGATTGGATTTTTTTTATCTCCTTAAAGATAAAAGACTTATCTCCTATTTTTTTTCCTGCTATAAGTAAGAATATTATTACCTTCTTTTTTCTCTTTGGTGGCATATTAATTTTGAGGGCTCTAGTAGGATTAAGAGACTGCTGATTATTATCTTGGGTATGAATGACATAATCTTGTTTTTCCATGAGTAATAAAGCCAGTTATAATTGGACAAAATTGCACTAATTGTATTTGTAGAAAATCCTTCCTGTGGTATTGACAGTAACATTCTACACAGTATTTGCTACCATGGTGAAGAATTAATGTAAGTATCTCTAAGAAAGTCCCATACCTGCAAAATGACTTAAATAATTCAAATATGAAATAACAAATTTTGGCATATTCTTTTGGATCTCATCTCCAATAAATTTTCCCTTGCTTCATTCCTTAAGCAGTTTATCAGATTTCATGCCAAAGTTGCCTGAATATATATATACACTTACCTTGGCAGCCACATTCATTTATTTTTCCAGTTGGTAGCAAGGCAAGATGTCTTGCATATTAGGAAGCAACTGAATCTCAAAATACAGTACATTTATTTATTTAGCTGAGTTTCTCAGTTGTTCTGTGAAATAACGGATACTTAATAGTCTCTGTAAAGTTTCACAGATCAGTCCTATGGTCTCTGTTTTCAAGGAAATTCAGATATAAGAGAGAGAAAAGCAAGTGACAATCATCACTACAAAGATAATATTGCTCTGTCCCCTATGATTGACAAATGGCTTGTTAAAAAGAGCATAGCAATTTGTTTTAAAATATGTATTGTATTTATTTTCAGCTGTTTATACTAACATGTGATCTACATTTTAGAAACTGATATCTTTAAAGGAAGGTTGGGAATAATTTGTAATAAAATAATTACTGTGGACTAAGCAGATGTAGTTAGTTTATAAACAGTAGATAAATATTCTAAACCCTGAAGGAAAGTTTCCTAAAGTTTAGTATATTGTTGGAGTTGTAAGAGGTCATCTTTCCTTTCTAGCAATATTTGGCTACCAAACTTAGAAAAAAACGGAAAAGAATACTGGTCTTTAAAGAAAAGGAGGTATAAAAAGAAATACTATAGACTGCAGTGGAAAACAGTACAATACCACAAAGTTACAAGTAAATATGACCTTTAATGTACAGTTGACAATTTACCAAAACAAAATAACAATAAGAAAACTAATGTCTTTATTTTTAAACAAATAACTATTTGCTGTTTTTGGATTTAAAAAATTACACTGGGGATTCCATTGTTTATAAAACCTTATATTTTATATTTTTCTTATTTATATTAAATTTTAAATTTTGCACAAAGGAAGGTGGTCTTTTAGTTCTATAGGCTGAACTTCCTTTCACACGTTCCCCTTTCAAATGAACAATGTATGGCAGCAGTGGTGGTTTACGTATAGTTACCAGTGTTCCTTCAGGAGTATAGCATCTTAATTGCATTTTGTTATTTGAAGGAGCTGTAACTGCAACCCAACCTAAAGAGAGGAAATACATCACTTTATTACTAAATGAATAACAACTCTTAATTTGATTTACTGTGAACTTCAGTTTGAGCGATGCAACAGAGAGTCATATTAATTTCCACATTAGGACCAAAAGCAAGAGCTATTCTAAAAAATCTTCAGTGTTTATCCCAAAAGCCTTCATAACAATACTTGACAATGTCAACAGAATCAAAAGACCAAGCATTAGTCTTAAGTATTAAAGTTCTTTTTCTGTAGTAAATGGAAACATCATTCTTTTTCTTTTTTTTTTTTTTAATTTGATTTATATGCCACCCTTCTCCGAAGACTCAGGGCGGCTTACAATGTGCTAAGCAATAGCCTTCATACTT
>JANHFK010009418.1:35164-49108 GCA_036250565.1 Sibynophis collaris | reverse complement strand
TTTCCTGTCTAGGCAGGGGGTTGGACTAGAAGACCTCCAAGGTCCCTTCCAACTCTGTTATTCTATTCTATTCTAGAACAAAAGAGTTGATTACTGTTACCCTCAAACAGTCCAAATAATATCTTGTTCTATACATCATCTACACTAAGTTCAGAATTCCCATTGCAACTCTTACCTGTAAATAATCTATACGTCCCAATGCACCCAAAAATAGAGTCATTCCAGGTTTAAGTATAAATGTCCTTGGAACAATGGCAAAGGTTGGCAAAACACATTTTATTTCTTTTTCTGTAAGGAGATTTAAAACCTAAAAGAAAATCAGAAAACATGAAAATTAGAGGCTGAAATGTTAAAACATTACGAGGGTTCACAAACAGATGGCATGTTGGATGGGGCTAAAATATAGGAGCATTGATGAACAGCACTCATACAAACTCATGCAATTGCTAGGATCCACTTCCCTGTTGCAAAAGGACAATTCAAGACAAATAAACTCAGTTGCAATTATTCCACTTTTTATAACAAAGGAAGCAGTCTGACGTGCGGCATTTAAAAGGGATTTCATGTAGAGCTGAAAGAAAAAGCAATGAAGCGTGTAAAACTTCTTAATACTACTGATGGCAAGATAACACTTGTGTAGCTGCTCTTCAGGTGCTGTAATGCCTACTTTGCTTAGTTACGATTGAATTAATGAGAATTGTAATCCAAGTGGCCGTAATCCAAAAATGAATATGCACACTAGAGGTGTACTGTAATTTTCTGCAGCATTAAGTGCCAAAAAAAAAATACAGTATTGTGTTTCCAATTATTCTGGTATTCTTTTGGACCACCTGGCAGCAATGGGATTTGGGTGCATTGTATTGCATTGGTCCTACTCTTTCTTCCGTTAATCTTTCTTGAGCATTATCTTATGGTTCTATACAATTTGAGAAGTGGAGCTAATGGTGAAAAACCCATGAACAGTAGAAAGCTTTATTTTCCATCTTTAGTCATTCTTGAGTATTTTTAACTTGGCAATATTTAGCAAATTATTAAATGATGACTAGCTTACAGCAATGATATTGATAAAGGATAATTGGTGAAAATCTGAATTCTTGAAAACTGCCTGAAAGCCTAAACTGATGGAATTATAGCTTTGCTTCTATATGGTTGACCTGGATGCTATGTTGTAATTTGTATAGCATTTTGTCATCTTGTTTCCTCATAGAGACTATTTTGGTGCACACTACTACTGAAGATATCCTCCCTGGATTCAGAATTCAGTGGTCTTAGGTAACTATGGCCGGACTTTCAACCTTTTCTTGTAGGGAAGGATACTGAGATGGTTGCAGTAAAACAACTACAGAAGCCCTAATGAACTGGATTACCTAGATCTATTTCAGTCAAAATTCAAAGCTGAAAATGGGATACAGAAGACAATGACAGGACCCAGATGAGGAAAGTATCTTACTGTGTTGAAATGCCTTATGGCAGGGGACCTCAACCCATTTGGAACCAGGCCACGCAAGTGGCTTGTGCAAGAAGGCCCATTTGCATGACCTTCGGCATTTGGGTGCACATGCTATTTGAAGCTGTGCGTGCTCGCATGGAATCATCCCTTCTCCCCCCGCTGTCAAGCCGAAAATGTTGGGGTCTGCTGCCTTATGGGGTTGGAGATTGCAGACATTGTTTGCAAGTGTTCTGTTTCTTCCTCAATAGGCAGGTACAGTCAGTTTATGTAGGGAAAAAAAGATCAGTACACAGATCACTAATAGAAAACTAGATACTCCATAACTAAATAGCATAAAATCCATGCTTCCATCATTATCTTTGAAATAATGTAGAGAGAAAACGGGAAGAATCTTTCTCATACCCTTTTACAAAGCACAGTAACTGTACAACTATAACTTTTAAGGCTTTGATAAGAGCAAGTATGTAACTGAAATTTCACATTTAATACTCAGTGTAAGCTATTTAAACCTAAATGCTAAATTAATTCAGATGTTTCCTTTAAAATAATAATTGGCAAGATTTGAAAATAAATTGAAAAATAAAAGTAGTTGCTGTCACTATTTTGAAAATGTTTTGTGAAGGATTTATAAAAGGCTTTTACAATTATATTTCTATACATAGTTGTGTTATTTATAGTTGGATTTTTTTCCACAAATGCTCCAAGTAGCCAGACAGTCCATATATGAAATACATTTTCAGCTCCTCAATACTTGAAACAGAGAAGAATTAAGATCACAGGAAGCTGCTGAAATAGTGGTTTCATTTCTGTTTTAGATATCAAACAAATTTAACAGTATACTCACACACTCATCTTTTATAATCCCTGGTGTGTCGTAAAACCAACGACAATCTTTCACTTCATTGTATGTCAATTCAATTTTTGTGGTATCAGCTTTGAATGGAGAAGGGGGTTCTTCCTCCATGCTAGTAGACAATGCCTCAACATCGAAATCAATTTCAATATTTTTCTCATTTTTTCCTGGTTGTTTAAAGGTTCTTCCAATTCTTCCTGTATCAAAAATAGAAATATACATAGGTAGATGTAGATTATTCATGTTCTTTTGTGATATGTTGTTCTGAGGCTAGCAAATGCAACGATTCAACCAAAAATTAACACCTAGACTTTCTACATCCATTGCATTTGGCTATAATACGTTTTTTAAAATTTTAGCGTAGTGTATTATGAAAAACCAAATGTTCGCTCAATAAATTAAAGTTAAACAATCCACTGCTTTAAAGTAATGTGGGTGCTAAGTACAATAGTCTCTCACTCTAACTCCTCTCCACTGTACATTCTAAACATTCATTATCTAAACAAACAGTATCTTCATTATCTTTTTTCTTTAAATTCATATCTACCTGACTCAAAAGACTGGAAATAGTAATAATAGAAATTATATATTAATGGAATCTGCCCCAATAAATCTTAGCTTATAAATATTCTTGTAAATATTTTCATGGTATAGATGTGGTATCTTCTAGATTCTTTTCATACGTACTTGTGAAAATACTTTCTTTGGAAAATTATTTATTTTGGACATTCAGATAAGTTTCCAAGTAATTTTAAATTTTTGAATCAGTTTAGAAAAATCTGGTTCTTCAAGTGCACAGAAGTATCTAAACTATCCAAAACAATTTGGAGCCACCTAATTTGATTATTTAGGTGGATTTTCTAGTCAGATAATTAAAAAGATCCATTTTAGATATGCAACAATATCTGCATTTAATTGATCTCTTGCATTAAATATCTGGACAGCCTTGGAAAGATCTATGAAATATCTGTGAGT
Organism: Sibynophis collaris; assembly: GCA_036250565.1. Taxonomy (NCBI): domain Eukaryota; kingdom Metazoa; phylum Chordata; class Lepidosauria; order Squamata; family Sibynophiidae; genus Sibynophis; species Sibynophis collaris. Next base: position 45,830 of record JANHFK010009418.1, on the reverse strand, counting down.
TGCACAATTCCCAAAGCTGCCACCCACCTATTAAGTATCCTTGCTTTTTGAGAATATTCAGCTGCTTTTGTTCATTTATACTGAGGTCTTCTTCACTTTTCTCTGAATCTCCCTTTAGCCTTTCTTGCCTCCTAAGTACTCTGTAAGGTGTAGGATTAATAATTGGAAATTTCAGGAGGTTCAATGTAGTGCCTAGGAGGAAAAAATGAAAAAAAAAACAACCCATAAATTTCCATGGTAAGTATATACAGAATTGGCAAAGAATTAAGATACTAGAATAGGTTTAAACAATATAGGTCACAAAATCGTTATGTGAGTCATACAGCTTTTGCGATATGTCAAAAAATGAATTTGTGAAAGAAACTATAGCTATAGGAGGGCCCTATTAAGAAAATGAGATAATGGATAGCAATTAAGGTTAAAAGGAGAAAAATTGAGTCAATAAATTCCTACTTCAAATCCTGCTCAACCATGACTAACTTTAAGCAAGTCTGAAATATCAATATAATATACTTACACCAGTCAAATGTATTACAAAGCATACATTATCATTAAAGCAACAGTTGATAAACCTTATTTGGTCTAGGGCTGCACTATAATTTCCTGCCCTGTTTTAACGATTCCAGGGTCTGTGGCTAGTAATATCAATAGAATAGAGATGGGAATATTTTTGCTTCCTATTTTGTCCATTTATCCCCCACCCCTCTAAATAGCTTGATTCAGTAAAGCCTGGTGCACTGATTTTGCTTTTTTATCCTCTCTCTAAATAAACAACTCCAAAACATTACTACATCTATAGCAAAACTGAAAATGGCATGATGAGAACCATATCCATTTTACCCAGCTTTAAATAATCCTTGGAGTTTTGTTAGCCCCTTCAAAGATTTCAGTGGCAATTTGTAATAGACAGTTGATTAATGTGTTATTTAGTTACATTGAGTTTTAGTTTTTTAATGCATGAATAGTCACCTCCACGTGGAAGATATGACAGCTATATCTGTCCTTGAATTATCTTTACAGGAGCAGAACAAATTTCCTAGTGTTCCTTCTGTTTTTTTCTCTCTTTCTTACATTCTAGCCTACAAATCTCACTATTTCCTGTTGGCTCCACATTCAAGTAATGCCAAGCCTGCTACAATACAGGTACTCCTCAATTTAAAACTACAATGGACCCCAAAATTTCTCTTGCTATGCAAGACAGTTGTTAAGTGAGGTGTGTCTCATTTTATGACCTTTTTGCCACAGTTGTTAAGCAAATCACTGCAGTTGTTAAGCGAATCTGGCTTGTCCTCTGCTTGTCAGAAGCCAGCTGGGAAGATTGCAACTGGAAATCACACGACCCTGGGACATGCCAATTGCCAAGGACCCGAATTTTGATCATGTGACCGTGGGGATGCTGCAACTTACCTGATAAGTGGTCATAAGTCACTTTTTTCAGTTGTAACTTTCAATGATCACTAAATGAATGGTTGCCAAGTTGATGATTACCTGTAATGTTTTTGAGATCAATACAGTAGGCTAGGTGGTTCCACCTAATGAGGCAAAACCATGAACACCTGAGACAGATTCATCTTACTGAATTGTTATTTTACTTGAAAGGCAGAAACAACTTTGAGAAAAAAAGCAATTGTTAGATTTTTAGGGGAAAAAATTATAGGCCTTTCATTATATTATTACATAAATGTTTAGGAATCCTGTATAAAGACTAACACAGGTCTCAGAATAACCTTTATTTAAGAAATGTTATGTCAAAATTATGGCACCTACCATAGTTATGTTTAAAAGTTACATTCTTTCTTAAAGAAAGACTGAATTCTTCACAGCCATAAAATAAATTCAACAGTAACATCTTTTACTGGTTAACTCACTGTGAAACTTATGACTGTTACCAAAGTGTTCTCAACATACTTGTTCTAAAATTATTAGCATTAGGTTTCAAACACCATTAGTTGTCTAGGAAGAATTATTTAGCCTTTCTATAACTCTATTGTCTGCTTTACATTAAACTATCATTTTCAGTAATCATGCTGCTCCGGCTTGCTGGGAAATCTTTGTGAGGTCCAGCAGTCGGAATGTGTAGACTATTTAGCTGTGACATTGCCCTGGGTACACCATGAGGAGGCTAGTTGCACCTTAGAAGACAATTAGCTTTAAAAAAGGAGTGGCAAAAATGTGAGGCAAACCAGTTATTTATACACATGGATTGTCATGATCAAATATTCAGATTCAAATCTCGAAACTGCCATGGAAACCTTGACAGCAATTAATCAAAAAACACTTTGACACTGAGATAGCATGGCACCAGGACTGGGCAAACACCCTGATCTGTTTAATTTAGTATCTGACACAGTACACTACCCCTTCAGCTTTGATCTCCAAGGAAAATCTGGACAGCCTTAACTGAATTCGAACCAACTATGGCAGGTGTCAATATTGGAAATATAAATGGGTTGATAATTCTAATTGTGACTGTGGAAAGGTCCTGCAAACTTTACATCATATTGTAACAGAATGCTCCCTCAAAACGTTCCCTGGATCCCTGCATGAAATACATCACTTCAAGAGTACTGCTGTCCAATAGCTAAATGATTTAGATATCCAGTCATAGGTTTTGTCACTCCAGTAAATACTCGTGCATAATTTAATTCTATTCATAATTGTATTTATTACTTGTACTGCATGTTTTTAAAATAATTCCCTGACTTCAGTGGTGAAATCCAAATGTTTTTGTTACGGGTTCTGAGCATGGCTTGGTGGGTGTGGTGTAGTTTAGTGGGCGTGACTTGGTGGGCGTGACAGGGGAAGGATACTACAAAATCTCTATTCCCTCCCCACTCCTGGGGGTAGGATATTGCAAAACCTCCATTCCCATCCCACTCTGGGACCAGCCAGAGATGTTATTTGCCGGTTCTCCAAACTACTCAAAATTTCAGCTACTGGTTTTCTGAACTGTTCAAAATTTCTGCTACCAGAACCTGTCAGAACCTCCTTGGAGAACCTGCTTCACTCCTGACTGATCTGGTGTTTTACATTTTGATACGTATTTTATATGTTTTGTAAATTTCTATGCACTAATGCTGTATTTTGTTACGCATATGAAATATATATGATATATATATATGTGTGTGTGTATTTGTGTATATATATATGTGTGTGTGTGTGTGTGTGTGTGTGAGTGTGTGTGTGTGTATATAGTAATACTTCTTAGTGTGTGTGTGAGCATGTTGTCATATTGCACTTCAATTATTTAACTGTGCAAACTTCTATACAGTGAAATTGTCAGGGGTGACTTAATGTTCAAGACTAGCAACACCATATAGTATGGTATTTCAATACCAAACATTTTAGATCTGGCTGCTGCATAAACCACTCCAACTTTATATTAATACATTACAATTTAATAAAATAAAATAAAATAAAGCAGCTCTATAATCATCTTCAAAAATGGCATAGCTACGTTACTTAAAATTCTTATGAAATATAAATACAAACTGGGTATATGACCTCCCACTTTTCTGATCTATAGTTCTTTGTAACCTCTGTTGCTGACACACAATTCTAATGCACATAGAATAACAGGAACATAGATACTGGTATATTTAAATCAGACTTTAGACACACCCACATGGCATTTAAAAACTAGCATAGACGAGATTAACTCATATAAAGATGACATTAATTTATATAATCTAAAGAAGAGACTAACTCCTATAATCTAAAAAAATTATAGTTTATAGTTTGGAATAAATTCACAAAAGCTGCGCTAGCACAATATACTCTACCGTGTTTAACTTAAGCAGATTTTTCTTGTTAGTTCACCTTCTCAGGTTTACATGATATACTGACCCATAAACTGGACTGGGTTTGTAGAATATAGTAGCTAAACTGTAGTTGGCTAATTTGTGATTCTGAGCCAGCAGTTTCTTTTAAATTGGGAACAATGTAAAGAAATCTGTAAATCTTACACATCATTCCAAGAATACTGTGAAGAATAAGAGTGCTTAAAAGGCTAACATGTTTTCTGATACATTGGGTATATATTAAAAATCCAATTTCATCTCAGCAAAAGGATTTATATACAAAAACAATTATGATAAAGTAGTTAAAGTGCTGGCCTAGAAACAAGGAGACTGGAGTTTTAGTCCTGCCTTAGGCATGAAAGCTGGCTGCATGACTTTGGGCTAGTTACTTACTCTCAGCCCAACTTACCTTACATGATGTTGTTGTGTGTGTGTGTGTGTGGGGGGGAGAGTACTATGTATATTTTCCACCTATAAAAATGAAGGCAGGACAAAAATCAAATAAATAAGAGCCATGGAACAGCCTTTAAGCAATGCTTTTAAACAAAGTGCGCAGAAGTTCCACGTGGGTCTTAAGGATAAGTTGTCAAAGCATGCCTTAATTCCCTCTTACCAGGGAAAGGTGAGATGGTTGCTCTGTGGATCACCTCGGAAGCTCTGGATTTGCAATAGTCAGAATGCAAGAGAGTATTAAAGAGAGTAGACTTCCCACTGTTGGCTGCTCCTATAAGGTACACATCCCCGTTTAGTTTCCAAGACTGCTGCAACTTGGAGATCAGGGTTTCTATCCCGTAGCCTGTCTTGGCACTGATGAGGTGCACATCAATGACACGCTGGTTTGGGTTTCCCGAAGGCTGGCTCAAATCCCCAAGGCCAGCACCTGCGCAATGCTTCAACAGCAGCTCCTGGAGGTGCTTCAGGTATTTTGGCGAGTCAGCAGGCAGAAGATCCACCTTGTTGCCTAGGACAAACACGTGGGCATCGTTGCCCACCAACTCGGACAAGTCAGGCAGAATTGAGTCCGGCAGATCCAACATATCCACCATGCAGAGCACAAGGTGGGAGCGTCCGTGACGAGGAGGCCGTTTTAAGGCGGCGCTCACCAGCTTGAAGTATGCGTCCCGGGACATTTCCACCTTGAGGGCTTGGTGATGGTGCACCAGAAGCCAGCAGCGCTGGCACACGGTTCCCTCCAGCGCCTTCCTGACGGGGTCCTTCCAGACCTTCGGCCCTTCCTTCGGTTCTCTCGGCCCTCCTTCTTCTTCTTCTTCCTCCCGCTGCAGGAGCGCTTCAGGCCCCAGCAGGCTCAGGTATTTCTCGCTGGGTAGATATCCCGGCACGGCGGCATCCCGGCAGTGTAGCTCCGCGCCGCATCCCGAGCAGTTCACTCCGCTCGAGCGCACCGAAGCGTCCGGCCGCCCCGCCGCTTCGTGAGTCCGTGCTGCCTTCTGGCGTCCTTCTCGGCTTGGCTGCTTTTCGCTCTCAGCCGCCGCCTTCTTCTGCTGCTGCTGCTGTTGCTGCTCCTGCACCACCGCTGCCTCCACCAACCGCTTCTCCTCATCGATGGGCAGCTCCTCGGGGACATATTCGGGGAAGACGAACTCCTCCGGCTCCATCAACTCGGGCGACACCGCTACCGCCGCCCTTCCCCAGCGTCCACGGGGTTCCTTCCCGAGTGGGAAGTGAATGGGGCCGTCCACAGAGGTGCGCCAAAGCAGCGCGCCCATTCTTTTACCGCAAGCAGGCGCGGAAAGCGGGGGCCAAAAACGAGGAAGGCCCCCAGCAAAAACCCGCCGGAGGACGTTCATCGCCGCCCACGAGCGAACGGACCGCGGACAACCGGAGTCACACCAACCATGCGGCCTTTCAGTCGCATTTCGACCAGCGCGGGAGGAGCGCAGGCGTAGGCGAAAGGCCGGGGCTCCTCCTCTTCCTGGTGAAGTTCAGGACTTCAAGCCTGAAGCGCCCTGGAGGGGAAGGCTTGAGACTAAAACTTGGAAGCCCAAATTCATTTCTAAAAATTCCAAGTTCAGGATTCAGTTTTAAGGGTTAGAAATGAGCAGAATTCACAGGGGCTCCGGATGTGTCTTGAAAGATTTGAATAATTTCAGCAGTCTCATGCTGGGGCTTTCAGAGGAAGCAAAAATGGGACTTTAGACAAGCAATTATAGGAAGAGTATCAATAAGGTGACCAACTTTTTTACAATGAAAAGGAAGACACAAATAAAGAATAAAATGTCTTAAATAAAAGGAACATTTTATTCAGTGTAAACAAAGCCACTTGGCACTCTTGTGTGCAGGAGCACTCTCTCAAAACAATTCTGTGCAGAGCGCATGCGTCTCATAATCGCGTTCTCGCTGCACTGTATTGAGCCTTGACGAATCCTCATGTCAAATACACATACATCAGGGGTGGGTTCTGTGGGCGTGGTTTGTTTGGTGGGGCATGGCTTGATGGCCATGTGACTGGGAGGGCGTAGCTGGGTGATCATGTGACATGACATGTCACCACTGAAATACATCACATCACATGCAATGGATCGCCATCGATCAAATACGGAGATTTACAGATTAGTCTTCAAATATTGAAAAGGAGGACATCTAGGAGGACACTTTTCGAGGGAGGACAGAACTTGGAAAAGGAGGACTGTCCTCCCTAAAGGAAGATGGTTGGTCACCTTACTATTTGTCCAATTTCATCCTGTTAATTAATCCCCCTTCCTGGCTGCCCACCATGTTGTTTTCCAAAGATTTTAATCACCTTGCTTGCTAATGAACTTCTGGAAGTTGGAAAGTTAGCACATTACCTTGTGCTTTCTAAGATTTTATTGATTTTCTATTGTTTACATTTTGTTAGTGCTTAAGAAACACCATGTTGTTTGGGTTTATGTAATTGTTTAACAATACAGATGACATTCTTAATCTCCGCCTCTTTTTTCCAATCACTGGTGAAATAAAATCCGTATTTGATCATCTGTGTCTTCTTTCTGTTTAATCTTCAGTGTAAGTCTGTCCATTTCTGCACAACCTAGTCCTCCACTTTAAATTTAGCAAAAATTAATTAACCTTCTTAATTAATTTTTCATCGGAGTTCAACAGGGTCTTATCAAACGGTGTTTGTCCTTTATAGAAGCCGTACATTTTCAAAACTAGATTGCATTTGCATTCTCTCCCCTTAAACCTATGAGCCATCAATCAGCTGAATAGACTTTGACTGTTTTAGTCAGAATTAGCGGTCATCTGGACGTCTACAGAAGCTAACAATGAACAAACCTTCAGAATCACTTTCTATTTCACTCCTTTTTGTTTTTAAAGCACTTTTCATTCCATTTATGGAAACATTTGCCAGTTTTGGTTAGGGTAGAACAAATTCCCCTCCTCCCCATCGGCTAAAAAAAGGAATTTCTGAAGTTATGCGCTGTGTGAACAGGGGGGGAGAATTTCCTTCCAGTAAACCACATGTAGGATTTCACTTTTTTGTCATCTTCCTTTCCAAACGGGAAACTCCTACATTTTTTAAACATTTCCTCAGAGTATTTCACGCTGCAGAAATTCAGCTTATCGGACATACAAATGTTTTTTCTCAGACAAACATAAAGGATGATCCCATTTACGTAGCCGCATTCACCAAAGAATCATAACGTGGCTCATGAGACATTCCACCGTTCCAAAACACCCACTGCAAAAGATTAAAAACCCGACACCTTCAACATCAGCAAATGAACCACAACAATCCACAGACTCCTTATTTTTTTAAAATAATGGGGCGCAAGAGAGGATTTCCAAATTCTGCTTTTCACCGAGCAGCACCCCAAAGCAAGTGTTTTATTTGCCAAAATCCATTCTCCTGTAGTGAGCAAGTGTCTGCTATCTATTTTCCATTGTGCTAAACTTTTACAAAACTTTTGTTTTTTCCTCTTCTCCTCTCCGCACCCCCCCTCAACCCTCGTGGCACATAGTCCAGGCTAGTCTGGTGGACAACACCCCCCCCTCCTCGTTCCTTCTCCAAAGATTCTGAGCTGTCCCTCGTTAGGGGAAGTGTTAGGAAGTAGCTGAAGTGAGAAATGAGCCTGCAAAAGCTCGTTGTCCTAATTAAAGTTTGTCAAGGAGAGTGACAAGATGCATCAGAGAGGAAACAATGTGAGCAGTGTTTGGGAATCAGCCTTAAGCTGGGAAGGGCTTTTGTCCCTAGACAAAAGCACTTGTTTGCATGTATTAATGTCCATTAAACTTCATTGGGTCCAGGTGCAGCTCCACTTCTCCTCCCTCGGTCTTTCTTCAACCACCCATCGGTGGTCTTCTCCAAGTCGATCCACTCCCTCTACCAACACCAAAGATACTTGAAGCTGGACTGGGGAACAGGCTGGGTGGGAAGAGGCAGGAGAAACCAGCTCTTTGGGGGGCTAATATCAAAGGAACAGCCTTACAGAGTAAATATCTTGATGTGAAATGAATTGTTGTCATTGTTTCTACGAGCCCAGTGTACGAGTGAAGGCATGCATAGAAACTGCCCATGGACTTGGGTTAATGAGAAGAGAGGGTAGGAAAACCTTCATTAACGTGGTTAATACAATCACCCAAAGCAGTTTGTAGAAGGCAGCAGGAGATTCAAATAAGAGTTTCTTGCTTGTTTGTTTGTTACTTTGATTTAATTTTAGTCCGCTGCAGTCGCTTGACTCTTGGTGGATTACAAACAATAATTTCTTAATGGAGCATTTGCAGAATCCACAGCTTAAATGAGATAAAACAGCTCAAAGTTATAATCATGATGTTCAAGATATAAATTCGAAGTAAAGGGGGGAAAAAAGGACAAGAAATGAATGACTCAAAGCACCTTTCAGCTATCCAAAGCTTGAACAGCCCTCTTTAATAATTTCCTAAAATTTAATAAGGTGAGGGTACTCGAATTTTACTAGGGGAGAGTCTTCCAAAGTCCTGGAGCCATGATAGAGCAGAACATCTGGGAATACCCACTTCCTGCTCCTTCTCTCCGAAAATGGGGAACTGCCAGGAAATTTATTATTGTGGGGTCCTGAGTGCTCTCTGAGCTTGTTTTCCTGCAGACGTTTCATTACCTAACTAGGTAATACAATTGGTTCAAACCAGGGGTGAAATGTACTTACCTTTCCTACCGGTTTGCTGATGTCATCTTTGCATGCGCAAAGCCTTCTATGCATGCACAGATGGTCAAAACCTGGATGTGACGATGTCCCGGTTTTGGAGGGGGTGGAGCCTCCTACTGTCGGCGCTACCGGTTCTCTGAACCACCCACCCCCTGGCGCTACCAGCTCCCACGAGCCAGATACAACATTTCACCCCTGGTTCAAACTTGTAAGGGGTGGATCAAAGCTGAGTAGAAGAGATGGTCCACAGCCCCATGCCATTTAGGGCTCTACAGGTCAAAGCCAAGACTTTGACTTGCACCTGGAGACGAAAAGGCAGAGCCTGGAGCACTGGTGTCACGTGTTTACGTTGACCTGTATTCATCAACAACCGGTCTCTTACATTCTGGACTAATTGATGTTTCCAGATGGTCTTCAGAACATAACATGTTTGAGTGCCTTAATAATATAATCCCACATAAGGCAAAACAAACTTGGATTGATGCGTACTGAAAGGGAGGGACTTTTGTTAGCACCCAGTCACCTTGGGGGACAGATAGCATCCCCGGGTCAGTGGCAGCCCTGCAACCTCTCACAACTGCCCTCTCTCATTAAATCTCTGGGGGTTTCTTATTTTCCTTGAACCTGCTGTGCACCGGAGGAATGCTGAAATGAGGACCTTGTGGGAAATTCCCAATTAATCCCCGGATTGAACTCTGAACTGCTTCTGTAAATAAACAGTGATTGGGTTGGTGCTAACTGTAGAAGGGAGAGATTTCTCAGAGAGGAAGATATGGGAATGCAAAATCTAACCCAATGGAAAATGGCCTTTCTGTTGAATTTTTTTTTTTTTTTTGGTACCCAGGTAGTTGATGATGGCGAAGGAAAAAGAATTATTGGGATCATACTTAGGGCTAGTGCTAATTACAAGGGCAGTAATTATAGCAAGTATATATATATAAAAGAGCCGAGGTGGCGCAGTGGTTAGAGTACAGCATTGCAGGCTACTTCTGCTGACTGCTGGCTGCCTACAATTTCACAGTTCAAATCTCACCAGGTTCAAGGTTTAGTCAGCCTTCCATCCTTCCCAGGTGGGTAAAAGGAAGAGCCAGATTGTTGAGGGCAATAGGCTGACTCTGTAAACCGCTTAGAGAGGGCTGTAAAAGCACTATGAAGCGGTAGTGCTATTATGGAAGTCTAAGTGCTATTGCTATTGCTATATAATATATAATGAAGAATAAACAAATGAAGGCAAATATGAAGGATAATGTTGCGGGACCCAATGTGGATTGGTCACCAGGACCAGAGGTTTAGTCTTCCGAGATTTTGGATATGTGCTGGAGCACAGCCTCAGGGAACCTCTCTCTCATCAGAATGTGTGCTTTGGGCTGCTCTGTGCATGGTATTTATATGGTGCCTGGTTGTGTGTGGCTTTTTAGTTGTTGAGTGGGGTGTTGATGGCTGGCTATTAGGTTGTTGGCTGTTGTTCTCTTGTGCTGCTAAGCACTAGATAAAGGTAAAGGTTCCCCCACCCATGCGTGCTAGTCATTCCCAACTCTAGGGGGCAGTGCTCATCTCCGTTTCAAGGCCGAAGAGCCAGCGCTGTCCGAAGACATCTCTGTGGTCATGTGGCCGGCATGACTCAACGCCAAAGGCGCATGAAACGCTGTTACTTTCCCACCAAAGGTGTCCCTATTTTTCTACTTGCATTTTTTACGTGCTTTCGAACTGCTAGGTTGGCAGAAGCTGGGACAAGTAACAGGA
>JANHFK010009418.1:20197-31027 GCA_036250565.1 Sibynophis collaris | reverse complement strand
CAATTTCTGATTTCACTTTTAGCTTTCTCTTTGGTTTCTTTTGTTTATGTTAATTATCTTCCTTTTAAAAAATCTTTAATTAAATTTGTATATTAGAAAACCAGATGCAATATGTTATTGTTAGGCTGTCCAACTTGGCAATATAGCTGTAACATATACTAATTGTAGTTGCAAGGCCAACTTCATAGGTAACCCACAAGCAGAGGCATTATGATGGTCCAGTTTAAGATTGTCTGTGCATGTATTATTGCAACCAGATTATTGCTACAGAAAACAGACCAACCCAGGCTATGAAAAGGCACTTCTTGCTACAGAGGTTGCTTGTTACTTTATCAGTAGTAACAATTTAAGGAGCAGCTTCCAGTTATACATCAATTCCTTCATCCAAAGCAGATGATATAACCTTCCAAATTCACAGATAATGTAATTGGCTCTGTGTCATGTTCCTTTTTGGTCAAGATTCACCTTCAGTTTCTTGATCCTCATCAAAATGTTTGCATAGCTTCTCCTCACTTCATATATTTGATAAAGGTGCAGCTGGATGAGATGACTAATTGATGCCATGCTTATGTTACTTTCAGCCACGTTATCTTTTGAAATTTGAACAAATTTATCTGTCCAAACCTACTCATTGGGAAAGAGATGGTGCCCCTTCACCTATGATGCCAAATGAAGCCAGGCTCAGAAATCTTACGTAAGAGCTATCTACTTCTATTATTTATTGTACAAACAAGGATTGTATAATTATTTGAAGTACTGTGCAGTGATACAAAATAATCTTAAATATTTGAGTATTTAAATTATTTGAGAAGATAAAACATACTGTAAACTTTCTTCCAAAGGTATTCTGCACCACTCTATGTGGACATAACTAAGTCAATTATTAAGGAAGGAGAAGACCAGTTGCAGACACAACATCAAAAAACATTCATAGGAAAAATTCCAATCATGCTGCGATCCACGTACTGCCTATTAAATGGTTTGACTGATCGTGATCTTTGTGAACTGAATGAATGCCCTCTTGATCCTGGAGGCTATTTTATTATTAATGGATCAGAAAAGGTAAGGTTTAGGTATATTGAGGAAAGAAGCATGAATAAGAATCTTCCATCTGCTTGCTATATCATAGCTTCAGTCGCTTTTGAACATTCATCTTTACATTTAAATTTAGAAGGTTTTTTTTCTTCAAAGAGATTATTTAAAAATAGCCCTATAGTGTATTTGGATTAACCATCTGGTTTTCTGTATTGAATTATATCTTGGGTATTTAAAGATTACAAAATATGTGAGGAAGGTGTGAGTTTTTCAGTTAGTTAACAAATACAATAAACACAAGGGTTTGGTTGAAACTGTTTTGGTTGAAACAAAATAGATTACTTGTTTTTTTAGTGGAGATTGAAACATAGAATTCTTTGTACCATGCCTGTTCTGTTTTTTTTAAGAAGTGAAAATAATACAAATATTATTATAAATAATTATAATAATTATATATATCATGACTTCCAGCAACTCTATATGATTATAGTTTGTAGCATTCCAAAAGATTGTTTTAACAGTAAAATATTTAGCTATTAAACAGGGTTTTTAAATGCTTGTTTATATTCTGCAAACAGGTTCTGATTGCTCAAGAGAAAATGGCTACAAACACAGTATATGTGTTTGCAAAGAAAGATTCTAAATATGCATACACAGGAGAATGCCGTTCTTGCCTGGAGAACTCCTCTCGACCAACAAGTACTATATGGGTTAGCATGTTGGCCAGAGGTGGGCAGGTGAGAATTTGCAATTCATAATTTTCAATTCATAACTTTAAAAAAACCTAGGGATTGATAAATGAATAGAATGATCTTCCTTCTGACCAGTGGTATGATCTTTCTGGTTTAACAACCGGTTCGGTGATTGCATGCTTCGCACGGTTGAACAAAAAATCAACTTCCGAGTTAGTGCTAGGGAATTAAGAGTTAAGAAAATTGGGTGCCTTAAGTCTATACGGCTCTTAGAGCTCTCAAATGGGGAAAGTTACAACAATTTCTGAATTGTGTATGAGAGTTATCTATATCTTTGACCTGGGCATGGACAGAAACTGCATTGGTCACTCTTGGGGATACTTTGTGATGACCTGGATGCAGGAACCTGACTATCCTTGTCTTGCTGGACCTGATAATGATCTCTGAAACTGTCAGCTATGATGCTCTACTGAACCACTGCAAGGATTAGAAGTTGGAGGTGCTTTTTTTTCTGCTCAACCTGAGTTCGTATGTCCAAGGGATTTGGCTGTGTGTGTGTGTAAGGGAGAGAATTGAGAAGAGATCCAAATGATTTTTTAAAAAAAATTGCAGTGCATCTGAAAATCATCGATAGTGCCTAAATACAGTTTGATGGATGTTGTGTTTGTTCTAACTTTAGGGTGCAAAGAAGAGTGCGATAGGTCAACGTATTGTGGCAACTTTGCCATATATCAAGCAGGAAGTGCCCATCATTATTGTGTTCCGTGCATTAGGGTTTGTATCTGACAGAGATATCTTGGAGCATATAATTTATGACTTTGAAGATCCCGAGATGATGGAAATGGTAAAGTACATGATTCTATATATTAATTGCTAAATTAGATTAATATACAGTAGAACCTCTCGTTACGACCATAATTCATTCCATAACTTCGGTCGCAACCGAATTTGGTCTGACCCAAAACTAATTTTGGAAATTTGACGCTTACAAAAAAAAATGGCATGGAAGAGAAAATCGGCCGCGAAAAAAAAATGGTATGCATTTTTTGGTCGGAACCTGATTTGGTCATGGTCAGAAGTGTTTGTGACTAGAGATTCTACTGTATAATGTTAGATATGCTTTTCTCACATTATTAAACTCCAAAGCAAATTGAACTGCATGTAATTTCTAGAGGAAGGAATCAACTATGTCTTGGAGAATAAAAGGATGATAGTAAAGAAGAGAGAAGCAGACCATCAGTGCTTTCACTGCCATGTTGTCAAGGCATGTATAAAATCATGCACCAGGAGGATGCCATGGCCAAATAACAGAGTGGCCTAAGAGTTGGAAGTTGGACAGTTAGTGGAAGAGTCTTGTCAGGCCTCCAGAGATTTGGGAACTTAAAGGAGACAAACAGTGTTGTAGTTATTCAGAAACTCTCCCCCTGCACCTTTGACAGAACAGATACAGGGCATCAGCAGTCCAGAAGTCTGAAATAACATCATATTGGTGAGAAGGAGCACTAATAAAGCATGATTGGCCAGTTTGAAGAATGAGGTCCATTGATGCCAGAATAGGCATGCAAGATGGCAGAAAATTAGATAGAGTTACACAGCCTATTCCATCACAGAGAATGTATGGCTGAAGCTTGGTGTGCAAAAGGTTAGGAGGAGTTCATTCATTAGACAGTCTTGTCTTCCTCATAGAAACAGGAAATCAGAGGAGATGCGTTTCATGTTCTAATATAAAAAATGGAGTGAGAGAATGCATTGCCTGACATTCACAGCCAGCATGATACTGCCTCTTTCCTGCTTCACAGCACTATTTTGACTAGTGTCAGGTAGTCAAATGTCAGGCCTCAATAGACATTTGGATGGCAGCTCTGGGATGCAACCACCTGTATTTATAAAACTATAAACTACAGTAAATAGATCCTCTTCAGACACCAACTTTGTTCACAAAGAGGCTATATAGCCCTTACTCATTAGCTTCACCTCCCAAGAATGGTAGTTGTACTTACTCCAAAGTATCTTTTTGGTAATTGAAAGATGGACCCTACACTCCTACTCTAAGACAGAAAGAGAGTTTCTTCACTGTCCTATGCATCCTTTACCAGCTACAGTGTGTTAGAATGAAATTTAAGGGATGAGCCAAATCACATTGAACTGAAATCAGCACAAGCTATTAAAAAAGGGGGTTTGCTTTATGGAACAGGAAGAAATTGAAATCTCTGCTTTCTAGTAGAAGAGGTAGAATGAGCTCTTACTTGTTCAGTTCTTCTTGTGATCAGAAAGGTACTTCAGTTTACTATAAAGTATAAAGTACCTTGAACTATAATTTCCTAATTTTGCTTTAGAAACCTAGATATTACATAATACTATCCTTATTTGTGACCATCGATAAACTTTTGCTTCACAAGGATGAACGCTAAATAAATTCTGCAGGAAACGTGCTAGAAGTTACTGACTCTTGACTATTTTTGAGCATTATCATTTAATAATGTATTTCTGAGTGCCAAGAACTTCCTTATAGAAGGTAACTCTCATTTTCTTTTTATGTGTGCAATAGGTTAAGCCTTCTTTGGATGAAGCATTTGTTATTCAGGAACAGAACGTTGCGTTGAATTTCATTGGTTCAAGAGGTGCAAAGCCCGGTGTCACTAAAGAGAAGAGAATCAAGTATGCCAAAGAAGTCTTACAGAAAGAGATGCTTCCACATGTTGGTGTCAGTGACTTCTGTGAAACTAAAAAGGCTTATTTTCTTGGGTATGTATTGATAAAGAATACTATTCATGTAAACGTTTATGTGCTCATATTGGCTGGGGATTATAGCAGTTGAAATCAGCATGGGTAAAATGCCCCAGGTAGGGGAGATTTATGTTTGCAATATGGAGTCAGAGGCCTGTTGGGGGAAAAAGTGGTAAAGTGGAACATCTTGCTGCTTTGGGAGTGACTATTTTAAAATATATTTATTTTATGATCCAGTACATTTGTAAAGTTCATTTACTGGCTCAGTGTGATGCAATGAAATGCTGTCTTAAACTTAACTAGTGTTTTATTACGAATGAAGGCAAATGTACGTGTCCCAGGATAAAGATGCAAAATCAAATTTGGATCGGTTACTGGGACCAGTGTTCTATTAGTTTATTTATTATTTATTAATTTGCATGCAGGTGGTCAAAGGTACAGTGGAAAGTTTCTGAATAACTATGCTGTTGGGAGGACCCGAGTACCAGCATTCCTATTTATTCCATTTATTAATTATAGTTTATTATTTAATAGTTTATTGATGCTTTATTAATATTTTGGAAAGGAAAACTGACCTATTTACAATATTTTTATAAGATAAAGGTTCCTCAAATACTGTACAGATATTCTGGGTTTTGTTATCTACAAAATTCCTGGTCCTTCATGATTTTAAGCAGCATATTGAAGGGATTGCCCAGAAAGCAGTGAGGCTCCGTATATTTCATTGATATGTAATATAAAATAGTAAAGAATTTCCAAATGTGAGAATAACAAGAGAGATCTTAGCGTGAACGTTGTTGTGTGGAAAGAGCTTAAAAAATGGAGAGTGATTTGATTTTGTTGAATTGTTCATCCTGCATAATTACAAGGGAGTTGAATTAGCTGTGGCCTTGTATAAGAAGTAATATCAGAGGCTGCAGTGATCCTCCAGAAATGAATTTAGATAGAGTTGTAATAAAAAAAACAAAATTGAAATTCTATAATTACAGCTTGAAAACCGTTGGCAGCAAATTTAAATAATATGCAGTGAGATAGTTGGGATGACAATTTGATTTCCTGAATAGATAATCGATTGGACAGATTCCTTTATTAGGAGTAAATTGCTGATTTGTATTATGTACACAATCCAGAAACCTGAACTTCCACCTTCCTGTAATCTATGTCAATCACTGTTTCTCAGGTACATGGTTCATAGATTGTTGCTAGCAGCCTTAGGAAGACGGGAACTAGATGATAGGGATCACTATGGCAACAAGAGGCTTGACCTGGCAGGACCATTGCTTGCTTTCCTCTTCAGAGGGTGAGTACATGTGGTCATTATTACTTTAGATTGAGTAAGAACACTGCACCTTTTTGAAAAGTTATGTGTAAAAATATACATATTTATTTCTCTGTAGAATATGATGGCCTGCAGAGTAGTCTGTGGATAACAGATGGGTGATGGTTAAATGTTTATGGAATAATAAAAAAAATGATTGGCTGTTATAAAAGCTGTGCAAAAGAAATATATTGAGTTGGTTTGATCCTAGAAAATTGTGAGACAAATATATGAAGGAAGAATGAATGGATCAAAAGGACAGAAAAGACTGGGAATATCATGGTTAGCTGAAATTAATGAGGACCTCAAAGAGAGAGAAATGTCAGGTTTAGAGAATAAAAGGCAATATATTGATAGTGCATGGAAGCAAAGCTGGTTTGCAAGGATAGAATGGTATGGAAAGCTATAATTAATAGTGTATTTGTAAACTAACTTTAATTTCCCTTTCCTTTATCTCTTGACTTTAGTTTTTTTGCTTTCTAATCTTTTCTCCCTTCTTTGCAAAATATTGCTTACCCTGGAAGAATAGAATAATGCACGTTTCAAGGATTGTTGACTTTATATCCAATAAAATCTTCATGTTGAGACCCTTTAATTTTGCATTAACTATCAGACCAATTAAAATTATAATGATTACTGAAACACATTGCGCTTCTAGACTATTTGAAACAGTTATCAACTCTTCTTTCTAAATAGTGCTTGGATAATCAAGGAGACAGAAAATAGTGGAAGGCATGAAAGATTTTGCTCTTCAGTCTGGTGTTTTACTTAATGTTTTTTTCTGAAATACAACTCTTGTACTGATTTATTTTTTTCAAATGCTTCATTGTGCAATGTCAGGATAATCAGATTCATAGTGTCTGAGTGATTTAAATGCTCTGACATTGTTGAAAAGATTATTCATCTGGTATCCATCTTGAGGATGTTAGTCCCGTTGCAATCTGGTTTCAACTGTGGCTAATCTTTTGCAAATAGAGACCTTTTGGTTTGGTATTGTATGCGGAAGATTATGGGGAAATATGCAAAATTGCACTTATTTTTATTCAATGTTTCTGTTTCCCTAAACAGAATGTTTAAGAATTTGCTGAAAGAAGTTAGAATATATGCCCAGAAATTTATTGACCGAGGCAAAGATTTTAACTTGGAGTTGGCAATTAAAACAAGGATTATATCGGATGGTTTGAAATATTCATTAGCAACTGGCAACTGGGGAGATCAGAAGAAAGCTCACCAGGCTAGAGCTGGAGTATCACAAGTAAGTGTATTGTCTGTTCTATGAAAGTGTGCTTTGTTTTAGATACTCCTGCCATTCAAATTTAGGTTCTTTAAAGTTGTCCATTCAGCAGAGACATGGCTATATCACCTTAATTGGCTGAAATATAAGAATGCTCATTTTATTTTCCTTATTGTTATTTCCTAAATAAATAGTTCTTTACTAGCCTTGTTTGCCCCATTTTCTGCTCACTCTTCATTTTATTCCTTCTACCTAACTTCTCTTCTCAGTATGTTAACTCTGAGCCACCCTCTTCCTCAACCAGCAGCAGCCCTAATTCTTTGGCATTAGATTATTTGTTTCCAAATGGATCTTTTATCCAAAATTTTCTTAGTACAGTTACACTGTATATCTTCCTTTTGCCTCTTCCTTCCTGCTTAGTACATAAAATTATCTTTTTTGTTATTGCCGATATTTAGTGCGTGGGTGGGAGGAATAAATGATATTTTAATCTACAGGGAAGAAACTTTTTAAAAACTCAAAACTTCTAGATTTCCCCATCTTTCACATTGCAGATAATGGCTGAGGCTCTCTGATTTGTTGTAATCATTTTAGGGGTGCCCAAGAAATTGGCTACAGTTATAAAAGAATTGCAGAATGAATCTTGTCTGGATGAGGAAAATTAAATTTAGCTGAGGAATTACAGTGTTCAGAGAATAAATCCTTTAAAAATAAAATAAAATTGCATTTTTAAAGGATTTCAGTAAACTTCCACCTGAGAGAATAATTAGATTTTGTTCTTCGTTAAAAGTGCCCATTGTATTCTTTGGTCATTTAGTAATTCAGAATTAAACTATGCTTAATTACATTAGTAAAATGTGGTGCTCAAACGATATGTGATAAATATTGCAAATAAAACTTGTGTAATTATTTATTTATTAAGAAAATTGATATGGTTGCCCAGCTCACTCTCAGTGACTCACTCTCACTAACATATCATATTCCTCATAGTTGATAACATAACTTTTAGACCTTACAGCAACAAGATTTAGGTTTTGTATGTTATGAAAAGCCTAAAAATGTCCTTGTTTGCATTTCTTCAGGTATTGAATCGTCTCACCTTTGCTTCTACACTTTCCCATTTGCGACGCTTAAACTCGCCTATTGGAAGAGATGGTAAACTAGCAAAGCCCAGGCAGTTGCACAACACTTTGTGGGGAATGGTTTGTCCTGCTGAAACTCCAGAGGTAATGCAAAGATTGTATTTAAATACCTTTATACCATCACTGAATGGAATTTTCCCAAAACATTGGAGCTGTAAGGTTTTCCCCATGTGACTTAGGCTACTTTGCATAGGCTTGCATAGGGCAATTAGCCTAATTTTCATAGGCAAAATTGCTGTATAAATGATGCTTATGAAAAAAATGCATGTGGAAAGTACAGCTTCCATGAAAGAGGCCTCCCCCTTATTATTGCCATCTTTTTCTGCAGTATTTAGTAGAGTGTCTTTTCAGATTTTTAAACATCTTCTCAAATTAAAATTGGTTGGTAATTAAACCCAATATGTTAATATGAAGGATTTGTGAACTGAGTTATCCGTGAACAGTGGCAAGCACATTTCTGTTGGCTACAAGGAACATTTATGGAAGAGCTACAATGAGTGTGGTATTAATATAAAGTAACTTAGGCTAGGATATTCCTTTTCTCCCCTTTCTGGGAGAATCCGGTAGGATTTTTTTGTTTTTAAGTGTTAGGTTTGTTCTAGGGCTTTTGCCACGTATTTCCTTATTGTTTCTATAGTATCTTGGAAT
This sequence comes from Sibynophis collaris, assembly GCA_036250565.1. Lineage (NCBI taxonomy): Eukaryota > Metazoa > Chordata > Lepidosauria > Squamata > Sibynophiidae > Sibynophis > Sibynophis collaris. The sequence continues at coordinate 22,231 of JANHFK010009418.1, read as the reverse complement.
AGCAGGAATGTTTTAACAAACCAACTGCCAAAATCCAGGGCAATTATTACAGGGTGCGCCACAAAATGTTAGAAAAGGGTTTCACAGATTTTGTCTTCCACCAAATGTGCCTCAGAATCCATTCTCATATAACAGACTTGAGTCTTGTGTTAAATGTTATTATAATTTCAAAAACGGCCAGAACCTCTGTGCATAATAGAGCTTGTTAAGATTGAAAACTTAAACCTGTGTTTATTCTTAGGGTCATGCTGTAGGACTTGTGAAGAACCTTGCTCTGATGGCTTATATTTCTGTGGGGTCTCAGCCATCCCCAATTCTGGAATTTTTAGAAGAATGGAGTATGGAAAACCTGGAAGAAATCTCCCCAGCAGCAATTGCAGAGTAAGAATCAAGTACAATGTAATTCCATCAGTTTCTACATGGTTCACTCTAAAGCAGCAGCTTAACTCTTTCCCTTTTTTCCATAAGCGCCACAAAAATATTTGTGAATGGCTGCTGGGTTGGAATTCACAAAGATCCAGAGCAACTTATGAATACGCTGAGAAAACTGCGGCGGCAAATGGACATCATTGTATCGGAGGTAAATTTTGTTGTAATTCCAGCTGTCCTATAAAGGTGCTAACCTAGGCCAAAAAAATAGAATAAATAAAATATGTTGATCTAGAAAAAAGATTTGTGATTTAATTTAAATTCTATATAATTTTGATGAATTAAAACAGAGTGATAATCTCTCTGAAGGGCCATGTGTGGTTCAGAATGTTCACCTTGACTCTTCAGATACTCAGTTGCTTTTATCTGACATCAGGATTGGTTAATCGTCCTTAAGGTACAAAAGCCTGCCTGAAGAGCACCATTTTCACAACTTGCAAAATCTCCGTGGGGCATCTGAAAACATGGTGTTTCGATATTTCAATCTGTCTGCTAAAAATGGCTCGTTGAAAGGGATTATGAGAACTGTGTCTTCTCCCGCAGGTGTCCATGATCAGAGATATCAGGGAACGAGAAATTCGCATTTATACTGATGCTGGTAGGATCTGCCGCCCACTTCTAATTGTGGAAAAACAAAAATTGTTACTGAAGAAGAGGCATATTGACCAGTTGAAAGAACGTGAATATAACAATTACAGGTAGGGTTATCCTCAAATGTTATCCTTTTATGGGATTTAGTACTTGTCTTTCCTCAAAGATACTTTTCATGGGAAGAGAAAATTCCAGGCATTAATTGGAAGGGTCATTAGCTAAAGAAAATCCATAACCAAGCAAGTTCAGCTCTGGAGATAATTGTGTGTGCTAAAATGTTATGTGGAAATGATCAGGACTTGAAAAGAGTGTTTATGTTATTGATGCTTTAAACTAAGGTTCCAACTCATACAAGAAGTAAATGAAGTCTTTCCTTCTGAGTACAGTTTTAGGAATGAGAAAAGTTTTGTCTGAAACACTTGCTGGGCATTTTCTAGAGTGATTTGACTTTGCCAGTACAACTCTAGTGCTACTAGGAACAAGTCCTGCTACCATTTTGGAGAGTATTCCTCTTGGATGTGGCAGAAAGCAGATATTTGCCGATCTTGCAAAAAGTAGTTGTTTTTATACCTGCTTACATTCCTTCCCATAATTCCTGTTCTTTCATTAAAGCATCAAAGGTTTTTTTGAAATCGCCAGAGTTACCTATGCTAAATATGGAAGCTGCAAAATACAGGGAATACATGTGAACTTCTGAATGTTACAGCACTTCCCTTTCCTACCTCTTTCCCAGGTTGTATTAGAGCAGGGGTGTGAAACTCAAGGTCAGTGGGTCGGATTCGGCCTGCTGGGTGCTTAGATCCTGTCCCCATGGCCACCCTGGAAAGAGGGAAGAACCGGCCCATGGTGCCTCTTCCAGCGAAAATGGATCTTGGGGGGGGCATGCGCAACCCCCTGGGCTTTGTTTTCACTGGCAGACGGCTAGCAAAACAAACTAAAAACAAAACAAAAGGAGAAATGTTTCCCCTTTTGCATTTGAGCATCCAAGAAGGGACAGGAAAGGAGAAAGGGAAA
>JANHFK010009411.1:11283-22024 GCA_036250565.1 Sibynophis collaris | reverse complement strand
TGCTTGAGCAGGGGTTTTGACTAGAAGACCTCCAAGGTCCCTTTCAGCTCTATTCTGATTGAAATCTTTCTGGCTTATTTCTGATTGCGCTCTCCGACTTTTATCACATTTTCTTTCTTTGTACGACACTTCTTACACTCTGCAGTATTTCTCTACATCATAAAAATGTAGATAATTTTAGGTGTCTCCCATTCACTTTTCTTCCTTAATTAACTGTTAATCATTAAGAGCCTACAGTATGTTTTGTTGTTTCTACTGTTACTAATTAACACAAAATCCTGTGATCTCCTATCCAAGCACTGATAAGATTTTAACTTCTTTAGCTATAAAGCCATTATTTTGTTATTTGGCTTCACAACACATTCAAGATTAAAGTAGAGAATTTTGTGCTTGTGGGATAGTTTGAGTATCTCTCCTATGACACTGGCCATGCTGGAGAGGGATGATGGGGACTGAATTTCAAAAATCTCAGGAGACCAGTAGGCTACCTAACCACATCCTAGAAAAACAGTTGCTGCATTGCATGGTTAAATTGTGAAATTGAACAAGGAATAGATGTTCTGTCTAGATCAAGGTTAAGTCCATTCTTAGCTATGGATCAGTGTGTGATTTGAGCTAGCCATTCTTTATCAACCCAACCTCTATCACAGATTGTTTTTGGGATAAAATGAAAACCGATTGCTATGTAAGTTAGTCTTGAGGAATGAGGAGACATACTTCTACAAAATACATTTAAAATGAAACTTGTTTAACTATTTCTTTCAACTTCCATTAGACAGCCTAAATATACACTAAATGCTATTTAAAGAAAGAAAAGAACTGTTTCTGTTAATTATTGCTTGCATATTTTCTACTTACAGTGGAAGAAACCAATAATCAACAATGCATTGCTGAAGTACAACAATAGTAGATTCTTAGAGGATAGTATAAAAACAGAACATAGAGTTGACTTTGACTTCTGAACATAATGCATTTCTGGACCATACTTACAATGTTTATTTATTATAGTTTATTGTTTTTTAATCTGCTGATCTCTGAGGGATTGGATTCTACCTGTTAAGGTTGCCATCACTAGGCTGCAAAAAAGAGGGATGACCAACAAATGGTAGACAGATTGATTTTCTGCCATCTTGTGGCTGTTGAGATTTTTGCAGTCCAAGTCTAATTCCAATTGTAGTGCTTGTTTAAGACTACGGGAATTGAAACTACAATGGAAAGTATTACGGCTTAATGTGCTTTCTTAGGAAATCACATAAAGGAGACTTTGGGTCAGGACATCTACAGAGGAAGGGTTTTTTTTTTTTAAAGAAAACAATAGCTCAGACCATGTGATTGAAGCCATGGCCCTGTTGTATATGTATTGATGTCACATGCACATACACAACGATGGGGCTTCCATTGTGTCTTTTCAGGCACCATTTTGACATTTTCTACTACACTGAGGATATTGTGCTTTGGCAAATATCATACACCTGCATATTTCTGTTCAGCTGAGTAATTACTATTTTTCCTCCAAATGCATTTGAAGCAGTGGTGGGTTTCTACCAATTCGCCCAAGTCCGGGTGAACCGATAGTGGTGGTGACAAGAGGCTCTGCCCACCTGTCCGGATGCCATCATGAATGCTCTGCGTATGCATAGAAGCGCGACATGTGAGCAAAGTGAGTGCACATGCACTCCTGGTTCTGAACTGGTAGTGAAGGTACATGGAACCCACTACTAATTTGAAGTCCTGCTGGTTTTAATAGAAACACGCTACTACTAAAACTATTACTACTACTACTACTACTACTACTACTACTACTAAAACTATTACTACTATTACTATTACTACACTACTACTATAAAACTATTATTATTATTACTACTACTACTATTACTACTACTACTAAAACTATTACTACTAATACTACTAATACTATTACTACTACTACTACTACAATAATAATAATAAAAACAATTTGTAGGAAACAATCCATTATAACTTCTCTCTTTTATCCATAACCAATAATAAAATTCACCATTGAATTTTATATTTGTTCTGCAAGTTGAATGTTCATTAGGGTCAGAAACAGAAAATTTTCATGATGTATGAAAATTCACATTTTTTTCATGTTTTCAAAGGTTTGCATAGTCGTGTAATAAAATTCTGATCTTGTGTGGTTAACATATTGTACATTTCATATGTTTACCCTATGTCTTGATCTCAAGAAATGTTTTTATTTTCTGATATTAATTTTGTGCACATCATACATAAATATTTGGTATTGGGAAAAATGTGTATTACCTTTCTGTATCTACACCTTTTTAAATTTGAAATATGGCAAAGTATGAAAAAAATATATTATTGCACAACTGGGAAGTCTGAAAGGTTTGGGGAATATCCCATTAATCAAGCAAGCAAGTCCAAAAATCAAGCAAGCAATGAATGAAAGTTTTGGTACCTTAGGGCTTTCAGGTTATGGTGCATCAACCATTTAGAGTTCAAAGAAACAAAAATCATGATTTCTGAAGTGCGGTCCAATGGCAAATTAGCTGTAAGTACATTTTAGGAGATAGACATTTTCTCTTAGTGTAGCTAGGCAGTTAGTCTAAAAAAAATAAAACAAATGAAGATGTGCTGAACATCCTGAAGACCCTTTTTAGACAGAATGCCAGAAAACCAGGTAAACTGCAAACAGAGATAAAGAGTATCTAAATCTTGTATAACATTGTATACAAACGTTAACTCAGATGACCATTTCTCCCTTGCTGAATTAATGTTCTATCCACCTGTCTTCCCCACTGCCAATCCTTTTCATGCATCTATTGCTTCTATTTTAGCTTGCCACTGAATGATGGTGTCCTTATTGTACATATGCAGGGTGTTAAAGAAAACAATGGGTTCAACCCTCTGACTTTGCTGCCTTCATGCTTTCTGAACATCTCCAGCTGATAGGAAACCATCTGTCAAACACAGTGTTGCAGCAGGAAAGGGTTAGGCTTTGACATTGGAGGTCCAGCATCTTTATCCTATCATGCACCTTTCCTGCGGACAAGCAAAAGACAAGCCAGAATTAGGAAGAGAATTGAAAGGAATGGGTCAAAATCAGGGATGGTGCTGAATCAAAGGGGTGTACACTCTCAATCCTGTGAATTTACAAAAAAACCAAAACCAAAACCATAGAGATTGGCGTTCACAAGTTTGAAAGATGTTTTTTCTCTGGGCAGAGAGAGGGTTGATCACTCTAAATCAGGGGTCTCCAACCTTGGCAACTTTAAGATTTATGGACTTCAACTCCCAGAATTTCTCAACCAGCTTTCTGGGAGTTGAAGTCCACAAGTCTTAAAGTTGCCAAGGTTGCTCTAAACTATGTACCTCCACAAATCAACCACACAGAGTCTCTTGAGACTATTCTGAAGGAGGAGGGGATGACCTAAAAAACCCAACAACAATCCGCTTGCAAGTCTATCATTTCATTGTGACTGTTGACAGAATGCCCAGATTTTAAATATCTTGAATTTGCTCTAGGTTGCTTTTGGCTTAAGGGTAAAAACGCTCATTTAACTTTGATACAGCTACGGATACTTTGAGGCTGTCTCACAGATGGGTTGGCAGTGAGATGAAGGCAAAATTGTGGGGACGTGGCAGAGGAATCATTTTGTTTGGTCAGCCCTTGGTTAGATCCCATAATTAGTTCTGTATTGGGAAGGGCCATAAATCACCAGTAATGATGTCAAAGCAACAATAGAACAGAGTCATAGAACTATAGACACAAAATTAGATGTTATCTGTAGGTATTAACATTTTCAAACATAATATGCAATTATGTTTTTTTAAATATTGATAACCAAAGTTTTCCAAGAATCACCAAAGCCCTATCTGTAGATGTTAATTATTCTAATACCCTGGCAGTCTAGAAAATAGTTTTCAGAGATCACAGAGATTTAAACAGAAACAAAGAATTCAGAGTCCCTTGTTCAAAAAAGGGGATCACGTATGCATATTTAAAACTGTATTTAAATGACACATTATCCTTTTTGTGCTTCAAAATTATAAAGAAATGTCATCAGAGATGGAGAAGCCGGCCTAGTAAATTAATTTGTATCTTAGGCAACTACATCATTATATACGAGGGAAAGAATTGCTATTCCTATTAGGATTTCATAAAATCTGTGCTAAACTAGGGTAAAATTTGTTTAGCCGTGCAATTCTCTGCCAGATTGAAAAAGATGAATCAGCTGATTTAGAAAACAGTAATTCTGCATGAATGAGAAACCATTAGAAACTCCAGTTGTTCACTAACCTAATAGTGACAAAGGAATGCAGTGATAAACCACTTCAATACTGCTGCCATGGAGACATCTTGGAGTGTTATGTAGTCACCAGGAATTTGGTTAGACTCAAGGTAGATTTCATCTTTACTCCATCAAACATTTATTAGAAAATGCAAGTTGGAAACTTAAAATTTGGCTTAGGCATTTCCATATTCACATGTCCTTTTCCAAGAAAGCATGTTCTTAAATGATTTGGATGTAAAAATTAAACTGACTGTTTAATTTAATTTAATTTAAACAGCAAACAGGCTGCTTGCTCCATGTTAATGTAACGGCCTGTATATTTTGACAGTTTCCTTCTTTGCAAAGAGGTTGACAGTACCATATGGATTGTGACAGGTGACAGTATCCCAAGATGAAGATACATCAGGAACCAGGAAATACTAGGTTGGAATTAAGTATCCAAACAATTAATTATTAATATTGTTGGTAATACTTTTAACAGTATTTACAAATTAGAAAAGACCCTTTTTGTTGTAAGCATAATAACAATTGTCAAGCTTTTCAGATATGGGGAAGTATCAACATTTTATATGAAAATATCAACGCCTCTTGTATCTAATATACTCCAGTATCAGGAAGTCTCAGGGGGTGTGATAGCTCACCAATTAAAGACCCTGAGCTTGTTAACTGGAAAGCTGACAACCCAGGTTCATGTCCAAAGCACCATGCAATGGGGTGAGTTCATATTACTTGCTCCAGCTCCTGCCCACTTAGCAGTTTGAAAGCATGCAAATCATCATCAACATCTTTTAATGACCCTACAATCCCTTGTGGGGTGGAGTCTGGGCAACTGAATGAAGCTGGATGCCCTTCCTGTCGCCAATGTGGAGTTTTGTTCAGCAGATATATATCAGTGTGCCCAGAAAAAGAAATATCTGCCTCTATCTAGGATCGAACTGATTGTGAGATGAGAGTTCCATCTCTAGGCCACCTCACCACTCCTTTAAAAGCATGCAAATGTGAGTAGATAAATAGGTATCACTTCAGTGGAAAGGTAACAGTATTTCATGTGCCTCAGCATATAGTCATGCTGGCCACATGACCACAGAAGTATTTTTGGACAAAGCTGCTCCCTCAACTAAGAAATGTAGATAAGCCCACTAGAGTTGGACATGACTGGACAGGGGAAACCTTTCCCTTTCCATTTATTAAGAAGTTTTAGCAATTTTGCAATAAATCTTGCAAAACCTGAGTGTTGTCCACCCCTATCAACAACAATCACAACTACAACCACCTCCTTGAGGCAGCTGAGAACAATATTCAGTTTATTGCAGGGGTGCAATCCAGCAGGTTCTAACAGGTTCTGGAGAACTGGTAGCGGAAATTTTGAGTAGTTCGAAGAACTGGCAAATGCCACCTTTGGCTGGCCCCAGAGTGGGGTGGGAATGGAGATTTTGCAATATCCTTCCTCCAGAAGTGGGGAGGGAATGGGGATTTTGAAGTATCCTTCCCCTGCCATGCCCACCAAGCCACACTACACCCAACAAGCCACACTCACAGACCCGGTAGTAAAAAAAATTGTATTTCACCACTGCTGTAAACCATTCTTGTGAATCTGGAGGCTGAAGAAATGAAAACTGTTTTTGCTGTGTTTTATTGACAGTTTGAATAAAAAGAGGAAAAATGGAATGCTGTTGTACGCTAGTTCTTTCAATCAAATCCTTCAATTTCATAGATGTTCCCCATAAAACACTCCCTTACTTCAAAGTAAAGTAAAGAGAAACCCTTGTAAAAATGTACATCTGGGCTGAAGCATAATGCTAAGTCAGCATGCAAGTTATTTACTTCAGGCTGCACTAAAGCAACTGACTCCAAATCCTACCGTTTTAGGGCAGATACTTTTTTAGGAGACTTCTTCTTAAGTCTGGGGAGTGACTTGTCCTGTTCAAAGCCTTCATTGTCCAAAAGTTGCCTCATAGCTATGTTAGCAAGTTGTTCCATTAGTTTAAATGTTTCACTGATGTTGAGAAACACAGAAAAGAAATGCTGACTAGATCTTGTGCTAACTTTGATCACATCAGGTAACAGCAGAGTTGCATTCTTCTCAAGTTGGGTGATATCTACCCATCGGATGACAAGTTTAGCTATTAAAGAAAAATATAGCTTTAGCAGAAACAATAACAATTCAATAGTTCCAAATTAAAAAATCAGATGATAAAATCTAAAAAATTTATAATAATTATAAACAACTCGCATATGTACAATTAAATACCAATTTATGGTGTAGTCCTTTGAAAGTTTGCTCAAATGTTAGTCTCAGTGTTTTCCACTGATTGAATTGCTAGTACTATGCAGTTATCAGTTGAAAGAGTGTCTCAAAAAATCTATATTTTTACTATACTATCTGACTGGCAAATGTAGTTAAATTGTTTTACAGATAAAAACCTATCGCTACACACAACTGATAGAGAATCAAATCATTTTATAATTGTACACTAAATAAAAAAGGTTAACAAAAAAGCAACCAACATATAAACATTAAATTACTTAAGCACTTATTAGTTCATATAGCATAAATTTTAAATAAAGATCCACTAGTTTTAAATAGAGCTAGATCAATTCAGGTGCTAAAAATACAGGTAATCATCCTGGTGACAGAATATCAGTGACCCTTATTAACCAATAACATTCAAAGCTATAAACCTCTTAAAAATGTTAACATGAATAAAAAAGGATTCATACATGCATGTTCTGCAGTTAATTGGAGCAAAACCTAAAATTCTTTGGAAATAATGTTGCCAGCTAAGTATGAATTAACTCTTTTGCTTCATCATTTTACATATACTGAATGCTGCTCCTTCTGTATGACATACTATTATGGTAATATTCATCATTGAAGAACATGTTCAGTGAAATGACAGTGTAGTTTCTTCAGTTTATTAAACCACCTTTCCTTATGCTTATTATTCTAATACTTATTTTCTTCCCTCCAATTCCTGAACATGAGAATAAGGACAACATTAAATTATACATACTGTACATTTGTATAAATAAATGAACCTGTTAATTCAATAAGATGACATTCATTCTTACCTTCTCGACCCATGAGAAAGGAATAGAAACACAGATGGTTAATGCTGAGATACATCCAGCCCTGCCGTGGGACTTTCCCTTTCCAATAACTGCAGGAATAGTAATTCACAAGTTTCTCCTCCTCTGGCATCCCAAACAATTTATGGAACTTCACCGTTGCTTCCTTAAATTTAGCCGTGTCATCATCTTCCCGAATACCATTGATTTTGTTGTACTCTGCGATGATACCCTGAAGTAGATCATAGAGGACTATTTGGAATTCTCAAAGCAACTCTATCCTTTGCATTTCACTTCTAGTATTTAAATTACGATCCCTATCATAATGTACACATACTGATCCCCTAATTTAGAAATAAAAGAATTTGAGAAAAACCTCAAATAATTATAATTTTCCCTTTTAGTACATATTCCAAATATAAGCAACCTATTCATACGGAAAACCACTGCACAGTTTCATATTATGTTTCAAGAAACAAATGTTTAATAAAGAAGCAAACAAATGCCACAGCTTCATGAGATTGCCTATGAAAATAGAGTAGCTTGATCTCATAAGATTTAACAACATTGCAAGACGCTTGTTATGGTCACCATTAAAAAGATTCTGGAGGTAAGCTAATGTTATTCATAGGCATGTGAGTGCCATCCAGCTCAAGTACCTCACATTATTAATCCTTCACATAGTACATTTTTGGGTGAGAAAGTACAAATCCACGTGTTACTTACTCATAACTTGTCAGTCTCTACTAAACCAGACTGGATTCATTCTACATAAAAACAGCCAAATTCCATGGCAAATCTGCGTTTGAAAAATGATAGTCAAGCTCTATAAGGTATGTGTGGATGTATGTGTGAGCAAAAGCAACAGTATTACTCCATCAACGTTTTAGAAATTGTGGCTGAACTGGCATGTGTTTAAAATACCAGTTTTAATCTCTTCCTACAAATACTGGCATTGCTGATTACTCTGAATGGGCAAACAATATTACACTGTTTTTAGAATCATATTTTTAAAAATGCACACACACAAGAAAATCAGATATAAAATACAAATATATTCTAGCTGTTCCTAGTCACATATATGTTGAACAGACCAAAAAATACAATACCTGTATTTTTCCTCTGACAAAAGTGTTTATATCATTTTCATTTTCAAAGATAGAAAGAGTTTGTAGTAAATTCTGTTCAAGCCATTCCCAATGCTCAGTTATTTCTTTTCTTGAGCAACCTAAGGCAGGAACACAAGGTATTTGTAAAATTATTCCATTATGAAGAACACATGCACAAAACGTTTTAAGCAACTATTACCAGTGATTATCAAACAGTTTTAAATGATGTCTTCTGATGTAGCTCTTGCCTGAAAAGGTCACCTTCCTCTTTTTTTCTTCTCATCTCACTGAGGTTCACTTCTCATTTTAAACAAGCCAGTTTTTGATGACACTAAAAACCAAGAATCCATGCCTTGGTTGATAATTTCACAGCAATTCAGAATATAAACCCTGTTTTGCTCATTAAAATTTTAACCAAGCCACAATTTTTAAAGTGTGGTCATCCTGAAGAACTGAGAATTATTTGATACTGGAAATTAAATGTTATTGTTGAAAGGCATCTTTGTATGGTATTAGTTTGCCGTTGTGTCTCTGAACTGCAGAATTCAGGACTTGTTTGTTACAGTTCTTTGGCATCATCGTTTCTCCACCTTGTCCCAAACAGAGTTCATGTTCTTTCAAACAATATAAGCAGAAAGAGGTGAACAAGAGAGTGTCCTCTATTCTTTTTCTGACCTAGTGAGATAGGAAATGGAATCAGACATAGGTATGTAGAAAAGTCTGGTTCTATCCCTTACAAATTATTAAGCAATACTCTTACCAAACATCATGAAATATGAAAAATGAATTATTCTCATTAGGATTTTAAAAATTGTTTTAATTTTCTTGGAGGTATTCTCTGTGTAGACTGCATGAACATGCTGGCTGATGGAAGGCAGGGCAACAGTACGATAGATTACAAGGCAGTCTGTAGATAAGAGATCTTTGTTTGTCCAAAACAACATGAACAATATCAGCAGTAAAACTGGGCTTTAACTGCATTTGTGACATACAGGCCAACAGAAACCAAAACTGACTGATACTACCCTCAACTTTTGCAAGGAATGCTATATACGACATGGCTCAGGTCATGTCACTGAACAAGGAGGAAGAACAACATCAAAAACAGACTTGCAAGATTCTATTATTATTGGCAATCTCAATAAAAGTCATTTTAGCTTTTTATCGTCAGCTTCTATCAACCACATAGTGATGAGTAAGGCATATGAAAATTGTGACTTGGAATGTGGTAAAGAGCATGAAATTACAAATGAGATTAATAAATAAAAAATAGGTACATTGTGTGTAAGGGAAATGATAGGTATGAATGATAGTTATAGGTATGAATGATGGTAATCAGCTCAGTGGATGTTGTTGTAGAGATCTGAAGGATTCATTTTTCTCTTTTCTTTTCGTAGGCAGGACTGGAGATGCCATAGAAATTGTAAGCCATGGCTGAAGGCTGTGGAGGCCTAACTGGGCTGAAGTTGAATCACAAGAAGACAGACCTGCTCTTTCTCCAGAAACATCTGGTTCTCTGTTTCCATTTACACCCTAAATGGAATAGCATTTTCACTAAAGAAGCAGGTTTGTTACTTTTGAGTACTCCTGAGTTAACTAACTGCTGAATTAGCAGAATGTTGGTCATCCTAGATCACTGAGGAATGCATAAAGTTTATTTTATATTTATGGATTGAAAGGAAGGCTACAAATAAAGTGAATATGCTTTACAAGGAAGGTCTTACAAAAATATGAAAGTGAAGGTTGGTTGGGGAAACGGACAAGAACTATAACGATGGAAGGAAAGCATACATAAGAAGCAATGAAATGTGCATTGCATGGTTCAGCACTGAACATGATGTGAGCAAAGGTGTATGCTCCATCTATACTTCAGGTATTTATTTATAAATATAAAAGGCTTTCTTGTGTTGATGGCAATTATACTTTAACTGGAGAAAGTATTGTTTGTAAGGACAGAAAGATGTGGAGAGAGAGAGACTGGTGGTGGCATAAACTATAGATTCTGGCCACCATATTATAAAAAAACATGTCAAGTGTCTGGAAAGAATGTATAGAAGAACAATAAAGACAATTAGGGGGCTGGAGGCTAAAATATATGAAGAATGGTTGCAGAAATTGGAGTTGTCTAGTCTGGTGAAAAGAAGGTCTGGGGTGACATAATAGAAGTGTTCCAATATTTGAGGGGCTGCCACACAGAAGAGGGGGTAAACCAGGGGTGAAATCCAGCAGGTTCTGACAGGTTCTGGAGAACCGGTAGCAGAAATTTTGAGCAGTTCAGAGAAC
>JANHFK010009408.1:256275-270558 GCA_036250565.1 Sibynophis collaris | reverse complement strand
ATCATTAAGTGTTGTACCTTATGATTCTTGACGAATGTATCTTGTCTTTTTATGTATACTGAGAGCATATGCACCAAAGACAAATTCCTTGTATGTCCAATCACACTTGGCCAATAAAGAATTGAATTCTATTCTATTCTATATAGTTGTCAGAGTGTAGTACCAGGAATACATACTGAATCTTTTATATCACAATTTGAATACATGAACATGGGTTAATAGTAGCCTAAGGATTCCTATGATTTTGCTTGACTGTACCATAAAGAATCAGCCTCTCCATTTATGACAGTGGGTAAAAAAAAGACAGGATGTAATTTCAGATTGTAGTAATACAGGTAGTCCTCAACTTACGACCACAATTGAGCCCAATGTTTTTGTTGCTAAATGAGACACAAGTGAATTTTGCCCCATTTTATGACCTTTCTTGCCACGTTTGTTAAAGAACCACTAGAGTTAAGTTAGTGACACTGTTGTAAAGTGAATGTGGCTTCCCCATTGACTTTGCTTGTCAGGTTGTAAAAGATGATCACATGACCCCAAGACACTACAAGAGTTATAAATATGAGTGAGTTGCCAAGCATCTAAATTTTGATCACCTGACCCATGGAATTACTGCAGTGGTCATAAGTGTGAAAAATGGTCATGTCAATTTTTCCAGTGCCATTGTAACTTTGAACGATCACTAAATGAAATGTTGCAAGTCAAAGGCTACCTATACATGCTTCTGCTAGATCATGAATGAAGAGACTCCTTTTCAAGATGCAGAAATAGCATTTCTTCATGTATCTTATAAATTTAGTGGCACAAACTTTTTCCATTCTAATTTTAGTACAAACAAAATTATTAAGTGTGCATGGGAGAGTATCACAACCAACTATCATTAATATTTATTCCGTATACCTCTGCTATGTTACGATGAATGCATAACTTACAACTGCTAAAAATCATAGCTAACATTCATTGACAACTTTAATTAATCCCGAAGAATGTTCAGATCTTGACAGTTGTTACAGGAAGTTAGCATTCACTAGGAACTATCAAAATAACCTTGAACTTAAAATGGTTCCAAAATAATTGAAACAGGGAATTTCAAATTTGAATCATTTTACATACCTCCATTCTTGACTGACACAAGTGTCTTTATTCAATTTATATTCAAGAATGTTAAGACAGTACTATTTTAAATTAAATTTTAAAAGGAAGCCCTAGATTCCTAGAAGATACAACACTGTTTCTTAACATACAACATTATATTTGGACAGAACCGATTATTCACTAAGGCTGACATTCAGAATCAGCCAGTGAAATATCTGGAAACAGTGATATCTTTATGAAAAGGAAACGTCACTCCAGCTAATTCTAATATACCCCAAACCATCTATATTGATAGGTGTTTTTAAAAGGGCTGCCATACATAAAACAGGCAACAAACCTTGACATTATAAAATAATGGCAGTTCTCTCTTCAAATTTTATAATTTCTCCAATAAATTTGGCAGAATTTTGGCAAGTCCCAATGCAGAAAATCAATACCAGCTGTTGACCGGAAAGGGATTTTGCCATGCAAAACATGGGGAAAAAATATGTTATAGAGTATTCATTTGAAGCATATTGGTAGGAACTAGCTTTCCTTCTAAAAGCGTGTTGGTTCTTGAGTTTCACATATATTTCCCAGGCATCCCACTGAATTCTGTGGAACTTCAAAAATATATGTACTTTTGATTCAGGTTTAATATAATGATCAATCAATTACAGGAATATGTAATTTCAATTTAATCATGTCTTCCAAAATGATCAAAATGCTTAACCTGTCCATCATATTCCAGAAAGGCAGACTGGATATTTGACAAAGTGATACTGTTGGGGGGGGGGGGAAGTATCTTACATTGACAAAATTTCGTCTGATCAAAGCTATCCATGCAGAGTTGTTTTTTGTCAGTTATTGTTGCCGGGCTAATTTATTATATAATGTCTAAATCTAAATCAAAAAGAACTGGGGTAGCAGGAAAGAAAGAAAGAAAGTTTTGGTACAGGGCTGAGAACAGAGACAAAAATATGTGTAGGCTCTGATTTGTTGTAAGCTTCCATAGAACAAATCCATTTGGGGTGAACACGAAACTGACACATTTGTTTGAAAACTTTTTCCTCAAATACTAGGTTCCACTTTTCACCATTATCAGAGCAATCAGCTTTCAGTAATTCAATAGTATCTTGGCAATGACTAGGGTAAAGAAAGGAATATAAAAGTTTGAATCCAGTGTATTATTCATCAGTGAATATCTTGATTAAAATGGGTTTAGGTTTGTTGTAATTTGCTCACCCCAAGGAACATCCATAATACAAAAAATTTTGCAACACGTTTCCCCCCATTATTTTTGGAAATCAGTATAGTATTCCATCTGAGCTCTTAACTTCCCAAACTGACATTATTCAGCAGCGCTCCCTACAGGCCACTATGCAGAAATACAAAGTTTTGCTAATTTGCAGATGTTTTTTATGGCCAGTCCTTACTTTCTGTATGCAAATTTAAAATCTTTATAGGCCAAACACTGAATAAGTGTATAAGGGGAAGGAAAAAATGTGTTACAGGTACAAGCAGAGGCTAACAAGCATTCACTATGGAATAATTTGTGTTGCAGTCCTGATTATACAGTATGTATAGAATGCAGTTCATTGCAAACTGTAATATGTAAAATGCAATAAGCCACTAAAGATACTTGTGCTCTCATTTTGTCAGTTCATTTGCATGTTTGAAACACAAAATACTTGTATTGCATGATTTTAACAAGAGACAATAATGAAATCTGGAGGTGGATGATTGTTACTATGGTTCAGTTACTGTGGTCCTCCAGATGTGATTGAACTTCAAGTCCTACTTTCTTCCAGAATGGTGAACAAAGATCCCAAGCCAACATTTGCAGAGTCATACATTTCCAGCCCTACCCAAACTGTTGCATAAATGTATGCTAGACCCTCATGAATATCTCTGAAAGTAAGAGGTCCAACTTCTGAAGATCTGGATTCTCCATCTTCAAAACCGGAAAATGTGCATGTGACAGCAATGCCTAAAAGATTCCCCAAGACTGGGAGTTGGTTGCAATTTATTAAATATCTTTACCACTTCCCTTGCAAAAGGTTTATACTCTCATTAGGAAAAAAATGAGCAATTTTCACACACTGTTAAGTTGTTCATTTTGCTACCCAATGTGTTTGGCAGTATTTACAGATGTCTTATTTACAAACTCATACAAGGTACCTTGTGAATGATGAATTGGGAGCATTTTTTTTCCACCTTAAGCCAACACCATTGTATTTTTTAAACTGAACTGACATTTCTTTTCCCTGGGTGAATTTCAGTAGAAATGTCCAAGGTGCAAATATGTGTAATTTTTCCATGCCCCTTCTAAGGTGATCAAATTTCAGGAAATAGCTGTAGGTATAAGATGGCTGAAATTTTATGAATACTCTTTTGGGGAAAGAAAACCTTATTCAAATAAGCAAAACTATGTCAAATAAAGATGAATAGCTTGGGCTAATGATTATACTATTTTCTGTAACTTATTGTAAAAACATTTGTTATAAAGTATTTCTATACCCTATTATCCATTTCAAATCCCTTTATTTTTCATTAAACTTGTGCTGCTGGAATTTTAAGGTGTTTTTTTTAAAAAAAAACAAACCTATCTAAACCTGCTGGGTTTAGTTCTTCTACTATCTTCTGCTACATAGAATCGTATTCGCATATGGCAGGCTCATGGTTTTAAGCTAAGTAATTATTTTATGTTAACTGATCTAGCATACGTAGCCCTACCTTTCCCAGTAGACTATCAAGAGTCCAAGAGCTAAGCCTGGTTTATTAGGCACTTTGGAGGAAACTTTCTGAACTCAAAAGTATCCTAAGTAGCCATCTCATCTGCTTCTAAGTCTGGGCTACCTATGAGTTGGTGCCTTCTCTTCCCACTTGCAAAAGGATATTTACACTTTTCAAAGTTACCTCTTATTTCTATTATCATTCGGCATGTATTTTAAATCACAATGAAGCAGCAAGCTCATCTAATACACTGATTTTTGTTTACTTACATTAAATACATTGGTAAATCAGCAGTTGAATTCTGTTACCATGATTTGTTATTTTAAATGCAATATGAGAGTTTTCTCAGAAGGAAAAAAAGAATTCTGATCAGATGAGAAGAGTAAGTTGAAGAAAAAGGGGGATTGCTCTGTTTAGAAAAAGCTGCAGTGTCCTCACTTGGTCTAAGACCTAACAGCAAATTAGTAAAAACAAGTGGTGGGCAACAACTGAAATAGCTTGTTACTTAAATATAAAATCTACTTTTCCATTGTCATGAGCTGAGCATAGTGCAGTATTTCAGCTTTATTGAAGAGGGAAAGGACATGCTTAGGACTCCTCCTGGGTTCTCCATAAGGACTGCAAGTGTCATTGTATGCGCATGGAATCAGAGCACCGTCAGCAAAGAAGAGTTTTACAGTTAATGAATCCGCAATTGTAAGAATGAATCCCCAATTGTAAGATGCCATTTCAAGATTCATATAGAACTATGGAGGTTTGAACAAAAAGGGGATTAGATCTGAAACAGATCTCAAGGAGTACTGAAAAATTCTTAAAGTCATGTAGATGATCCCAGATAGCTTTATAAACTATATGAACCTTTCTAGAGAAAAGTCAGATTAAACCTGCAGAAGTAACTATGTATGTAAATTGGGTGAAAGAAGATGTTACAGCATACGTAACTCTACAGCATGTTGCTGAAGAATTAAAGCTGCAGTCTGGTCTGATTCCCCTATTCATTGTTTCCAGATCAATAAAGCCACATGTGGAGATAACTAGCCTTTATAATGGCAGCACAACCGTGCTGTGTGCCAGCAGCAGTGTCAACTTTAACAGTTTCCACATAAGGCTACAGGGTGGCCTGGAGCTCAGATGCTAAATGCTCACACTGATTAAGTGGACATCAGTACTTAAGTTACACCAGTGAATGGGAGAAAATGCAAGCCTTTATACAGAATATAGGAGGACATTATGTACAAATACAGTATTAAAATGCATGGGCAAATAATGGAGAATTGATGTCCGTTATGTGTATGTGTGTCCGTCTGTGTGTGTGTGTCCATCCGTGTGTGTGTATAAACCCATGTCAAGCTGTTGTTGTAGAACATTCAACCATGTGAGAAATTTGCATGGAGTAAACGTAATACATCCAAGAAAAGCTCCTTAAACCAGTTCTAGATAGCACCGGGAAACAGTTCCTCTTTAGAAACTGTATTCAAGTTTGAAGCATGAAAAAGCTATGAGCATTTAAAGAGAGAGCGTGGACTGGAGGAATATGCTATTAACTTTGTAAAGGCCACAGTTGAAGAGGGGAGACAGTTTTTATATGGAGAACAAATTGATGCTGGCTATTTTGAGAGAGGGTGATACGCTTAGTTTTACAATGCAGCACTATCTACAGTTAATTTTTTTAAAAAGTTGTTTAGCTAACAAGCAGGAAACTAAAAATCCCAGTGTCACCCACTCCTTAATTATTCATTTTTGCATGCAAGAAAAAGAACCTGTCAATTTAAACAATTCTAAAGTTTAGAGGGCCTTTAGACAAGTCTTATAGGTGAGGAAGGATTCAGAAGGCAAAAAAAATGGCGCTTGTCGAACAAGGGAAACATATCAAATACAGTATTAGTCCTCCTGTCACATGTTGCCCAACAAGAGTGCTGCCTTTTTCCCCCGTTTCTCATTCCAACCATATAGCTAAAAATTTCTAAAATCTGCAGTGACCCTTGGGAACTGCCCCTATTCAAGTTTTGCTAAGGACACATGGACTTTTTTCCTTTTGGCAATTTAGAACCCTTTTCTACTTCATGGACCAATGATGTACATATCCAAGGTGCAGGCTAAGCAGACAGAACTTATCCAAGGAGAATCCTGACAGAGGGTCCAAGGTAACAAAGCTAAATTAAGTTTTCTTTGTACCTTGTTTCTACAGAGAAGCGATTCTCTCTTTCTTCATCTAACAGGATTGACAACTGAATCTAAACAAAGGAGAGATACCGTGACCTTCTGACTTGAAATAGCAACATTAAAAGGTATATTTATTTTCATCTCCACCCCGCCTACACTGTCCTGGCCAATAAAAATATAAGGCATCAATCAAGAGCAAATGCAAGGGTCCTGGAAAGTATTTCTTATACTCTATATATTTATAGCCATTTCATCCTTATATTCACGACACTGAGACATTGGACCTCTCTCATGCCGTAGCCAGGAAAAAAACAAGCAAATACAATCATCCTCTCCAATCTAACCACAAGACTCTGCCCTGAAAAAAAAGTTAACCGAGGACACTGCAGCTTTTCTGAAGCTATGGAAAATGAATAAGAGAACTCCTAAGAGGATCTTCTCAAATAATTGTGCATATTTTTTTTTTGAGAAAGTCAGTTAAATTTGCTCTTAAAAAATAAATCTACAATTATGTTTCTCCTTGCTTGTGACTGTCCCCCAGATTATTAAAGAAAATGAAGGGAAAGGGAGGTGAAGGGTGGCGGTAGATGTTATAGGACTAAGAACAACATATTTTATCAGAGCAAAGACAGCGTGGGTGTGTACGGGTGCACGTGCGCTGGAGGGATAAGAGATGGCAAGGGAAAGGAGTAGTATCAGGGAGAAAACAGAGCAGGGGAATCCAAATAAGTAGGTAGCTATTTGCACCTATAATACAAAGTGAATAAGAGTTTGTTTTTGGAAGTTAAGTCCCCGGTCGGTCTATCTCCACTTTCCGTTGGGTGGTGGTAACAGACGTCTCGTGATGGTTTCTGAAGCGTTAGAAGTGCAGTTAAACGGAGCTCTCAGGAGAAGGGACGGCTTCCAAGTGTGCCAATGCTGTTATTGGAAGGGAGGGGAGGTGGAGTGGGGTAGAAATGGAGGTTATATCTTATCTCTCGCTGCCTGAACGCCACCATTCAGTTGCTACAACACTGGCTCTTGTTCTGCTGGGACTGCTCATGAAGGTCCACACCTCGCCGCCCCACAGCACCCCCTGTGCTCTGGGGCTCGCTCTTTGGCAGCTTCTTAGCTGGAAGAACAGACAAAGATGTTACTGAGGAAAAGCAATTGCCGCATTTTATCCCACAGAGTTCTGAATAAGTAAAATACATTTTGTATTGCAGAGCCCCCTTACTGGCCTTCATTTGGCAAATTAAAACTTATTTTGGAAGCATATTTGGGCTCTCTCCTGGATTGCTTTTCTGCCATCGGTTTGCATTACTTGAATTACTTTATTGATATGTTGCTTTATTCCATAATTCACACATATTTAAATATTAATAATGTATCAAGTCTTGGCCTTCTAAAATCGGTCTTCGAAGACAGCCTACAAAATTAAAACACAAAAATCAAAAGTAGAGCAAATGAACTTAAGCCATCCAAATGACATAGCGTTATGAGTATTTTAAATAAAATGGGGAACGCAGAGGCCGAAAACAGGATGCACGGGGCCTGAAAATGGATCACACGGAGGCGGCGACAAGAAACAGCAGCAATGGGTGGAGAGTTTAGTGCCAGCTTCTGACATGAATAAAAAATAAAGTATCAGTGATGTCAGGTTTCTGCAGCACTGGCTACCCAAATGGTTCTTGCTCTTATATGATCAATTACTGGAACAACAGCAGTGAGCTTAGGTGCACGGAAATAGCAGGTTTGCACTGAAATGGTAACTCCAATATTCCCAGCCATTGTGCAATTTTTAAATTAAAGTTCAAATAGATATTACACTAAATGTTAAAATAGCTACTATGTTTCCCAAAAAATAAGACCCTGTCTTATATTTTTTTGAACCCTGAAATAAGCATTTGGTCTTATTGCCATTCGCTTAAAAGCTGAATTGGGCTTATTATCAGAGGACATCTTATTTTGGGGGAAACAGGGTATCATCACATGAAAACCAGAATGGCAAGGGGCTATAATACAATGAAGTGTTATACTTCTACCTAAAGTGGAAATTATAAAGGGACAGTTTAAAACACCCTGCACCCCAATATTCAAACTTGGTTAGCTGGAGGGGGGTATTTCTTTAGAATTCCTTTTTTTAAATGCATAGTTATTTATACCAGAGGTGCACGGTGCATGATCCCAGAGTTGTATACAAGTATAAAAGCCCAGGAAATTCCAAAACTTGTCCCAAAACTGTAATTTAATTTGAGGGATGGAAATTATTAAATACATGGCTGGAAAAAATATATCTAAGGCTATATTAAGTAATTTAATCTCACCCACCCCTCTCTGGAGCGTAGCTCTCAATATACCACTTAAAAACTAAGTGCAGCTTCTGGCATCAACAAGCAGTATGCTATTAATTTATACAGAATAGGCTGAAATAAGAAACTATAATTCATTTGGTAGCATTGAACAAATCCTGAAGAGAAACCAATAGTCTTTTGCTGCCCCCTGCTAGCTGACTAAGCTCGGAACTACAATTTACAGATGACTTCACCGGTAAAGCAGCTGAGATCCTCAGAGGGCACAAATTTGAGAACAGTTAGAAAACGTAGCTGGTACCTGTTTCACTTTCTCCTTCTTGACCATGCTAAGAACATGAAAGCCATTTGGGGGGGAGCATGTAAGTTCTAAATCAGGGTGAAGAGTTTGCGACCCTGCAGAAATTACTGAAATTAAAAGTTTACAACTAGAGTGGCTAAGGGTGAGGGATACTAAAACCTGTAGCTGAACAACATCTGTTTCCCATCCTTGCTCTAAACTGTAGGTCATGATGTGCAAGATAAAGCCTGTGGAAATAATTGCAAATAGTTCTCATTCTCTTCAGAAAATATGTACATCTATTAAAAAAGGGTAGCTAGAGAATATTTCCCCACATGCACTCTAATTCTTTGCAAATATCTTTAAACAAGAGGCAGTTTCACATGGAGGAAACAGCTATCTATCAAGATGAACAACTTGATGTGAAACCAATCCCATCTGAAATTCTTAACGAGCCAAAGCCTTTAGAAAGTATAGGCAGTTTTCAATTTATGACCACAATTGAGCCTGGATTGTCAGTTGTTAAAAAAATTTGTCACGTGACTCCTTCACTAAGTACTGCAATCCTACTGGTTGTGGTCATTAAGTGATCGCAGGGATTGTTAAGTGAACAGTGTCAGGTAAGGAATGCGGGCTGCCTCTGAGGGGGTGGGAAGACTCTGGGAGACCTGGCACAGGTGATGCACAAGTGTCTCTTTCCTCTGGCGCTAAAAATCCTGCTTGGATTTCAGCAGGAAGGATTTTCAGCACCGGAACAGAGAGGCAGCATATAAGGTAAGGAGTGCGGAGTGCCTCAGGAGGGTAGGGGAGGCCCAGCACAGGTTGTATGCGAGTACCTCTCTACTCAGGGGCTGAAAATTCTTCCTCTGAAATCCAAGACTTTCTGAGGAAGCCAGCAGGGAAGATTGCATATGGCGATCACAGGATTGCAGGGTCTTTGGCCACCAGTTGTAAATACAAATGGGTTGCCAAGTGCCAAGTGATTGTAATCACATGTATGTGCACAGGTGCAACCCTTTGCTACAGTCAGAAGTGCTTTACAGGCCACAAAGCACCCTTTCCAAGGCCAATGTTAATTTGAACTGTCATTAAGGGAATAAGTCAAGGACCACCTGTAATGTAATGAATGGCTTGTACATTACCTATTGCCAGGAAGAGATCATTAACGTTCATTGCTGTCTTGGCTGATGTCTCCATAAACAATAGACTGTTATCATCTGCATAAGCATGGGCCTCCTGCAGGACAGTAAGACAGAAAAGTACAGACAATTTAATGCTCTAAATTAGATAAAGCAAATGGACAACACTGTTCACTGCTTAAAATATAGAATACAAAATATACAATTCCTCAGAATCTGAGGAATTTTTGAAGAATTAGAAAGAGAGCATGTTCTCTTTTTTAACAGAATCACTAACACTGAAATAAATTTATTAGAAGCCTATTTCAATCTGGAATCTCTGTCATAATGCCAGATATAAGGGGATATCATACAAAGATTACTTTCTAAGACTGTAGCTTGGAAAGGTAAACAAACTGCAAATGATATCTGAGCTTTAGAGAATATTTTAGATTTAAAATGCTGTATTCACACATATTACAAAACTTTCCTACTAAGATTTACCATACTGAGTCTTGAGTATCACCTAAAAGTGCAAAAAGAAAGTAACTTGGCTAGATCTTAGGTTGTTGTGAGGATTAAGAGAAAAATGTACATTTTGGGGACCTAGAAAGAAAAATATTATATACAGTGAATAAAAACAGCTTGCAACATTGTATATTACCATTACTGATTCTATTTTGTTCCTATGCAATCTTGACTTGTTTTTATTTCATCATTAATTTAATAAAAACTATTTCCAGCTACTTCATTGACACGGAAAGTATTTAGAGAATGGCATGAAGACTATAAAAGTTTTAAGAGTGTAATCGCCACTAGGATTCATGGATAAATCAGAAATTTCTCAGTGAAAAATGTTATTTTGAATTCTTATATTTATCATTCTCACTTCCTAGTAAGATTATGTGTGTTATTATGTTATGAACAAGGAGTACGTGGGTGTGAATTGCTGGCCATAACTTTGATAAAAAAACTGTTAGTTTTAATACTGTACATAGTAACTGCATTCTAAAGCTTACTTTGCATCACAATTTCAAGTACATGAACCATATTTGTTATCATTTTGAAGCTATTTTTGTTTAAAAAACAATTGAGGAATTCTGTATTCTGTAGATCCTTTCTTAAAATTTAATTTTCCTCACATTCCCAACTACTATATTTATACACTGTGACTATTCTGACCTGACATTATGTATATAGTTCCTTTGGACCAAATTATCGGTGTAAGGGTATCTCTTTGAAAGCAATAATTCTCTCTTATGTGTAAAGTACAGCAATAAGGGTAAATGGAAAAGTCTTATAATAAAATGTGGCAAATCTGTTTTATGTTAGAGGCATGTAAAGTATTAAAATAAAATAGAACATTTGCAAGCATATTATACTTTCAAGTTTTTTGGGGGGGGGGAGGGGGCACCCTTCAACTCAGAAACTCTAAATGTTAATTCTAGTTATCTGTCATTAAAAGGACACAGCTAAAAGATATTTGCCTGAGGAATCAGAAAGCCAGAGTCAAAAATACTAAACATGGTGGTCCCAAATTCTGATTCAGTATTAACTTAGCCCAACAGTAGTCAGTCTTATTCTTGCCCAAAAGCTAACAAAGGGGCAAATACCACAGAATGGAGATTAAGTCATGGAATTCCAACTGGACAAACTAGGAAAACCCTCAGGTATCTAACTTTTCTTTCATCAAAAGAAAGGCAAAACTAACACCATTTATCTTTTAGCCTTACAGAATTATAAAAGCCACTATCTTACTATGAGCAAAATAACTTCTGTTAAAAGGTAATCTTAATCAAAAGATATCACTTACTTCATATTCTACCATGCGCTTGTTGGCAAGATCAGCCTTATTTCCTGCTAAGGCTATAACAATATTTGGGCTAGCTTGCCTTTGGAGTTCTTTCACCCATGTTTTTGCTCGTGCAAATGTTTCCTTTCAGAAAAGACAGACAACAGAATATCAGAAATGCAGACAAAAGAAAAATGTATTTCTAAATTACTACCAAGCAATATTTCAGAAGTTACTCAAACTGGCTAATTTTCAAGGAATAAAAGGAGACCTTCTGGATTCAAAGGAAGGTATAACTACTTCAGCATTTCATTTCCCACAAAGGCCAAATACCTCTAGGAAGCCATGAAAAGAGGATGCCACGAAGGTAATATTCTTCTTCTATTAATCTCAGTACAGGGAGTCCTCAATTTATGATCGTAATAGAGCCTGCCCATTGCAATTTAAGTCATGATAGTTGTAAAGCAGGTCATCATGTGACTGACCCTGTTTTACGTTTTTTTGTGGTGGGTGTTAACTGAACCCATTGTTCACCATGTCCAACTTTTGCCAACACTCAAGAGGTAAAAACATTTTTTTTTTCCAAAAACGGTGGAAATTGTGATCACATGACTAAGGGAGGCTGCAAATAGCCGTAAATATAAGCTGCATGCCAAACATCTAAAATGGAGTCTCATGACTACACTCTCAGAACTTTGGAACCAGGTTGTAAGTAGCTTTTGGCAGAATTGTTAACTTCAGAAGGTTGCTAAGCAACCAGTTGTAAGTCAAGGACTACCTACTCAGATCAAGTGGCAAACTGTGGGGTTTTTCCCTTTTTATTGCATTATTATAAATCTTGATATGTATGTAATCCTTCACTTCCAACTAGTTGTTTAACAATGGTTGAATGTTATGACAACCTCTAAAAAAGTGATTTATGTCCTCTTCTCACACTTACAACCATTGCACTACCTCCCCAGTCACATGATCGCAATTCAGGTACTTGGCAACCGGCTCACATTTACAACTGATTGCAGCATTCTGCAATCTTACAGCATGCTGTGGTCACAATCTGCAACCTTTCCAGCCAGTTTCTGACATGCAACATCAAATTGGGGAAACTGGATTTGCTTAATGATTATGCTGATTCATTAAACAACTGTAATAAAAATGATTTTCAAATCAGAACTGGTCACATAATGGCTCAATTTACAAGTGCGCTAATTTATAATGGAAATTCCAATCTCAATTGTGATCATAAATCAAGGACTATCTGCATTATATTATTTCAATGCAATGATATTCGATAATATAATGAAATTCTTGATATTCTGTTATACAGATATCACATAACATTGGGAATAAAGAAAAATGTATTTTTTCAATGTTGATTGTAATTTAGGAAATTAATATTACAAGTATTTTTTTTTCATCAAATGTAGCATTGGAAAAGACGGAAAAAAACAATATACTGAAACATAGTGCAATCAAAAATATTCAGATCCCCTTCACTTTTGCCAATTTGTTATGCTGCAGCCTGATTCTAGAGTTGTTGAAATTCATTTTTCCCCTCATTAATCTACACTCAGTACCCTATAATGACAAAGTGAAAATAGGGTTTTAGAAATGTCTGTAAATTTATTAAAAAGAAATAAACCCTGAAATATCACACTAATTTGCAATGTTTGTAAAGATTAAAGCCCCCTTAGACGCCAAATATAGGTGATTATGTTTGCAGTGATATGTGATATGTTGTATATAGGGGAACCATTCTTGCTTAAATTTAAACTTATATACTATATACATATATTGTTAGTTTTGCCCTTGCTGCATATTCTCCAAGTTTTATAACATACTGGCAGAATTGTATCCTCCTTTGAACATTGAACAAAATTAATTCTTGCTGCTGTAATCACGTAAGTCATTAAACTATGTTTCTTGGGTTTTTTTCTGACATAGTAACTAATTGGAAAAGTGGATTCATTTCAAATTTAGCAGACCCTTCCGATAAACAATACCCCCTCCCACCATATCTGCCCATTACCAAACAGTAAAAACTTACTTGGTTAGTTATGTCATATACCACAATCGCAGCCTGAGCCCCTCGGTAATACATTGGAGCCAAACTGTGATATCTTTCCTGACCAGCTGTATCCCAGATTTCAAACTTTACTGTTGTATCATCTAGACATACAGACTGTGTGAGGAAAGCCGCTGTGAAATAACAGAGTCAGTTACTGAGATGAAAACATAACAGGTACAATCCCTTATATTTAAATACAAGATTACTAAAGCTGTTTGTTCATCAAATTGTTGGAGGTCATTTTTGAATGCCTATTTAATTATGCAAGGGGTAACTGGTACAGGGCTATACACAAAAGTGAAGGGTGTGTGAGACTTTTATTCTGCAAGCAAAGTTTGCTAGAGCCTGCTAGACAGGTAGAAATCATATGATGCAGTTTCCTAGGATTAAATTATTTCAAAGTAAGATAAAGAAACCCATGCCTGAAAGTTCTCAGAATAACAATATGGAAGAAAAACAAACTTTCTTCACACATGTCTCTAATTGGTAAAGAATTTTAGATTCATATCCTAATCACCAACAAAAAACATCTTAACATTTAAATAGTATTTTTAAAGGAAACCTTAGGTTTTAATTTGCAAAAATGTAGTAAATTCACACATAAACAATGCTTATGAAGGCTTTTGATGACTCAGTGATCAAAAAGATATCCCTATAAAAAGAAAGTTTTTAATTGCTTTGATAAACACCCTTATCAAAGCAATTATGGGAAAGTTACTGAGTTATTTTTATAAGTTCATTATTTTAAAATATAATTTTAAGAG
>JANHFK010009408.1:240771-251670 GCA_036250565.1 Sibynophis collaris | reverse complement strand
CTAGAAAGCCTCTGGAGCCTGGGGAGGGCAAAAAATGGGGCTACTGAGCCCACTATGCCATCACATGCCAAAAGTGGGGGTCACACGCGCATGCGCAGGGGGCAAGGGGGAATTGAATTATGGGTGTGGGCATATATATTCTCAGAGAGAGAAATATCTGCCTCTACCTAGAATTGAACTCACAGCCTCCTGATTGTGAGGCAAGAGCTCCACCTCTAGGCCACTGCACCACCCGAGTGATTCACTTAACAAATGTGGCAAGAAAAGTTGTAAAATGGGTCAATACTCACTTAACACATTTCTCACTTAACAACAGAAAATTTGGGCTCGAATAAATTGCCAGTGATCGGATGGTTTGAAAATACCCACCTGGTGTACATAGTAGGCACAGAGAGAGATTACTGATTCCTACATTGGGGTTGTAGGTCCCTGGAGGACATGGAAACTGATTTTCGGACCTTGTGCCAGGAGGACAGTAATGCCCAACTGGACATTTGCTGTTGACCAAGGAGGAGGAATTTTGAAGACAAAAGTACCTTCAAAAGACAAAAGAAAACGTAAAAAGGGAGAAAGGTGTTGAATTCCTGCGGCAAACATTTCACCATTTCTTAACGCGGCCAAACTCAATAAATAAGAACGCCCGAGGGTGATTTATTTCCAAACAGGATTAATATATTCCTGTTTAACCAAAATGGTTTACGGAAACATTGAAAGTCATAAAAGAAGGGAACTAGCAGAAAAAAAACAAAACACCCCACCCGGCAATGCATATCAATATAAAAGTGCTGGCAGCAAAATCTTTGCAGAGGAGAACTCAAAGGCGTTAGAAGTCACAAGATGCAAAGATTGCAAGAAAACAGACTTGATCTTCCGGATGCTAAGTGAAGAGTTCTGGGAATAATGATCTCTCAAATGGGGAGACGCTCTTTAAAAGCCATCTCTAAAGCCTCCATGGTCTATCTCAGTGATGGCGAACCTATGGCACGGGTGCCACAGGTGGCACGCGGAGCCATATCAGTGGGCACACGAGCTTTGCCATAGCTCAGCTGCAGCATGCATGCATGCATCGGCCAGCTGATTTGCGGGCCTTCCAGGCCCACTGGAAGTCGGGGGGGGGAGGCTCGTTTTTTGCTCTCCCCAGGATCCAGAGGCTTTCTAGGAGCTTGGGGAGGGTGAAATTGGCCTTCCCTACCCCCCTGGAGATGCTCCGGAGGCCGGAAACGGCTGGGGGCGGGGCACATTTAATTATGGGTGTGGGCACGCGTGTGCACAACCCACCCACACTCCTCCCATTTTTGGCACGTGACGGCAAAAAGGTTAGCTATCACTGTTATATAATATTCATCAAAGTGCATACCTCAGGGCATAATTGTATGGTGACCCATGTATATAGAAGTGAGAACTGATGTCTGATTTATTTTGCATAAAAATTAACATCTACCAATTTCTTCCTATTACCCCAATATACCTTGAGGAGTAAGAAAGATGACATAATTCATATTTCAAGTTCATCCCACTCAAAATCTCACTCTACCTATAATTGCACAGTCCTATTTTTGTGTTGTATCATGCTAATTTCACCCTGCATCTGCTAATGAAAGCTGCAGCTAGCAGAAAAACATTTAACCAAATGCTGTGCAGTAGCTCAGATCACTACAAGACATCATCCTTTCAACCTGATACGCTATAAGATTCCACCCTTTCAATCTGATACAATACACTTATATACGGACATTTACCCAATCAGGCCATAAAAGATATATAGTAGATTGTCACAGAGGTAAAAGGTGCTGAACCATGTCTGATTAAGTATGATAAATCATGTTCATAGCCAAATGACCAGAACTCCAGTAACTGAACATGTGGTGAAGAGTTGGACTTCATCCAGGTTACTTGATTAGGACTCAACTGGCTTTAATCCCAGATTCTTCCCATAAATACCTGATGGACTGATCTCCAATTTATGCATACTGCCACTTATTTAGCACTGCAATACAAGCAATTGAAATACCTGAATACAAGCAATGTGAATACCTGCACATCTTGATGATGAACATATTTAATATATGGTATTAAGATAAATGGACACTACAATTCATGAGAACTTTTCTTATACCTACAAGAGAAGCTTTTACATTAAGTGTTCTTGTTATTTAATAAGAGTGTATGATGACATTCTTGAAAAGTTATTGGAAACATCTGACTTCTAGACGAAGAAGATGGTGAACTAGAAGTCTCAGAAAGAGCAGAGACAAACCTCAATGAAAACCAACAAACTGATGCAAATTTAGTTCAATGGAACCCCTCCAGATAAGTAGAGGATAATAGACTGCCTGTTTATATTCCAGACAGTTGCTCCTCACAATGAGACCACAAGTTGTCAGCTTCCGGCAGGAAAAGTAAAAGTAAAATCTGCAAGAAGACAAATAAAAGTATGATACTTCAGACATTTAAAAGGATTTTTGAAGAGGTGGGGGAAAAACTTATAACCAATCCGATAGCAATAATCTCTGTATCTGCAAATGTATTTTTTGGGAAAAAAATTATAAAGAATTAAAAGATGCGACAGACAAAATACGAAAGAATAAGAAAGAATATGAAAGAAGAGGAGATACAAATTTAGCTGATGGAGAAATATTGGAAAATAAAGAAATGTTATAAAACAGGGACGACAATCAAAATGGAAACACAAATGACAAATCAAAAAGTGAAAAGGGACATGGGCAAGGATTTAGTTTCGAATGTACAACAGAAGATTTCTCAAACCTTGAAAATATTTTTGAAATGAGAAACAGAAAGTTTGCATGGAGATTCAATCCTATAAAGGAACTTTGGTGAACTAAAGATTGTTAAAAAAAAGAAAGGATCTTAAAATTAATTACTTATTACAGGCCACCATTCAATATTTTGCAAAACATCAATTTAATTTTTTGTGTATCTTAAATTAAATAATTTTTCATATCTTTCTGTCTCTTAGGATACATTTCAATAACTTCAATAACTGCATACATTTTTAGGGCTATTTTATTTTACTGACATGAATGCAAGATCAAGAATGCAATCCCAATACACGCTGGGACTGGGAAAGAAATTGTCTTGATAATTTTCAAATTGTTCACATACAAGAAAGCTGTCAAGGAAGACAAACAATGGAATGATGAAAATCAGGATGAGTCTGATAACATCTTTTCACTTAACACTTAACACTTTTTAACTACACTTAAGCTTCTTAATAAAATGTGTTAGTCTGAAAAGGTGAAATGAAATTTAAAACCAAACAGATTTATTACTGACTCTTTTGAGTTTTTCCAACTATAGTGATTCAGTATGAACTTTTCTACAGTCAGTTTTTGATTAATAGGAACCATTGCAGAACATAAATTTATATATCACTATTTTCAGTTATATAAATTCTACACTATCAGTTCAACTGATATGAAAACTGTACTCAAGAACTGCTAATAATATTTGGTTTATTAGCTGAAGGAAGCTTCCCATTCTTGAATGAAAGTAATAGCAATAGTATTTTAGACTTATATACCGATTCACAGTGCTTTACAGCCCACTCTAAGCGGTTTACAGAGTCAGCCTATTGCCCCCAACAATCTGGGTCCTCATTTTACTCACCTCGGAAGGATGGAAGGATGAGTCAACCTTGAGCCGGTGAGGATTGAATTGCCGAACTGCAGCCAGCAGAAGTAGCCTGCAGTACTGCACTCTAACCACTGCGCCACCACGGCTCATTAATATCAGGCTGCTTGCTAAGCACTCAAAAATGCAATCACAGGGGTTAGGAATTATAAATTAACCATGTCAACTACATATAAAGAAAATCTTTATAAAATGTTTTATAGATGGCATTTTTCACCTACAATTCGCCAATGTTGGCGAAAATGTTTAAGGACATGTCCGCTAAATGTTGGAAATGTCATCAGATACCTGGTTCGTATTATCATATGTGGTGGACATGCCCAAAAGCAAAAAAATATTGGACAAAAATACACACATGGTTGGAGAAAAATGATAAAGCAACATATAGATTTACAAGCAGAAATTTTTTTGTTGGGTATTTTTCTGGATAAGTATAACAAGGGGAATACGTATTTGATTTTACATGTATTAACTGCAGCTAGAATTGTATTTGCACAACAATGGAAAAGTGAAGAGATCCCTACAGAGTAAAATGTGATTAAAAAAATATTAGAATGTGCAGAAATGGATAGACCAACACAATTAAGGTGAAAGGAAGAAAACCTGAATACTTTTTGACATGGGACTTATTATATCAATGCTAGCCAAAAAAAATAGAAGTTAGAAACATGTAGATATAAGAAAAGGACTAATGATACAAGGTTTTTTAAAATGGATAATTAGATGATGATTATTATTATTGAACTACCAATTTAATGAATATTGTTGTAAACACTTTATCATTTCCTAAAAATATTTGTACCCAGACAACACACTGTTTAACTAAAATGGAATTCTTGTGTTATAAAATTAAAAAAGATTATTTTAAAAATGCAATCACATGACCATGGGGGGCTGTCAGGTAGTGGTGTGTAGTTATAACTTCAAGAAGTCATATTTTTTTAATGTTGTAACTTTGAACGGTCATAATGTAATTGGTCATAAGTCAAGGACTATCGATAGATCTTTCAATAATTCATTCAATTTATCCTATTAAACTAATGAAATTTATTTGACATCAAATGTGATGTCATATCCTTCATATAACCAAAAGCTTGCACTGCCTTGATTTTTCACAATAAGTTACCCAGCTTCTTGGGTTATGGTATCTCTGTATTATCCAGGGAAACAGAACACATTGAATTATGGAAGCAAAGCCTTTCTGAAGTTGGTTGGACACTGAATTATCCCACTCTCTGTTAATACCAGATGAAAATAGTCTTTGTGGTTTGTGCTATTAATCATCCTGATTCTAAAAGTGTGGAAACACAGGAAATTAGCACGTCACTCAGACAATTCAGCAGCGAGTGACATCACCAATCTTATCATTAGCAATCAGAATTAAAAGGAATGTCAGACTAAAAGCAAGGAGAATCAAACATTTATCTTTGAAAGTCACTGGGCAAATAGAAATTTATAGTTAAAATGATTAGTTTTGTTTCTCAAGCCAGTAACACTAATAAAAATTAGAAAGCAAGTAAGAAATTATCATGTAGGATATAGGACTATTTCTGCCCTTTGTTGGTATTCCTAATGCTGATTAACCATCTGAATGCAGAAAAAAACCTGAAAATGCTAGTAATTCCTTGGGATTTTTTTGATTCTGATTTCACTCTTCATTCTACATTAGATGTACACTAAATTCCTATACTATACATCTATGATGGCTGGCAATGGAAAAGTCAAGCATTTTATCTTATCCACCAAATGCTAAAGCATACAAATAGTTTTTTTTTTTAGCTTGTATAATAAGTCCAGAATTTTCATATGTCTTGGGAGATATATTCACCAGCCATTATTCATTATTTAAGTTCATTATTTACAAAGAATGTTATTTTTGAGTCATTTTATAATTCTACATAGCCAATGTTAGAGCTAAACTGGAGTCTTTGATTATAGCTCCTTTGTTAGCCATGAGATTCTTATGTTTAGAGGTTCCACTGATGGGTTTTCCCTAGAAAGGTAGCATACAATATTTAAAATATATTGATAGATTTGATTATGGTTGCTTCAGTTAACAACAAATGGTTCCAGATAATTTCCCTTGTGATTAAAATTAATTCATAGGAAATAAAAGTTTTTTCAGATACAGTGTTTAAAGATCTGGGTAGGTTCTACAGACAAGTCCCCAAGGTTAAGAACAGGTTCCGTTCCCTAACTCCATCTTTAACATTTGTTATTTAAATTGAAACAGGTTATTGTAGTTGTACTTTTGCACATCAGGGATGCACAGTACAGCAACAAAGTTGTTTGCAATTGTAAGTTTCATACTTATTTCATACTTAAAACTGAGTTAGAGGGGAAAGAGGCTTCCAGCAAGGAGAGCTCCAATTCAACCACTGGAATTCAATCTTTTATCATTCTAAAGGCAAAGTAATCTGACTCAAAATGGTGGATAGCATTCTCCTTCCTGGAGCCAATGAATCACTGAAACCAACAATGCTTCCATGAACCATTGAAAACAGACTATATACTCTATTGAAAACGCATGCACTATTTCATGATGCTCATGAAAGCATTATGCAGCTTCAGAGGTTTGACTCAAGGAAGGAGTTGTCTTTAAGATGGACATTCTTATCCTTGGACTTCCTGTACAGACTTTCTGGGGAAAATATCATAATTAATACCAGAATCATGTTCAACTCATCCATTTTATATGCCTAAATAATTCTGTCCTCAAGATTATTTTATTCCATTTTTATGGACAACTCACCTATCATTTCACTCATATATATAATCCAGGTTTAGCAATCTGAATGCAAGTTCGTAGAGATTTGTCAAAACAAGATACATATCTTTTCTGTTGCACTGGAAGTGGTGTGTCATTATTATTTCAATTCAAAACCACTGTTTTAGCAAACCACTACTGTCAGCAGTAGTTCACGAGTCCACTCTGATTTTTCTGCAACTCACTCAAAACCTGGCAGAGTGTTCTTCTGTACAACTTGTATTTCCTTCTGACTAATTTAGAACTGGAAAAAATAAGATTAACACTTCCTATCTTGCTCCAGTGAAGGCCCTTTCTGAACTATATATATTAGGCAATTTTCTGTAGGAAAAGAAACCATCCTTGGACACAGAATAAATAAATTTAGCAAAGAAACGCTAACCTTTGGACAGCAAAGATACAGAAGATAATGTGGTAAACTGGACACAACATGGATAGTAATGGATTTTTACATATGGAGCATTAGTTAAGATGGGACAAGCATTTATTTTTACCAGTATTAATGAGTTACACCATTAACCATTTGTACATCTGTTTGTTAAAAGTAAATCATCTTTCTTTTACTATCTTGATACCAATAGCTACTACTACATCCAAAATGTGAATCAGAATGGTCTTCTCTTTTCAGAAATCCTTCCTTTTATAAGTTCTATTCTGAAAATACATTTAACCACCACTAAATAACTGAGGTTGAGACCATCTTACAATCTACCTCTTGGGAATGAAGTTTTGAGCTTTATTAATAGCTAAACAAGTTAGTTTTGAGGTGCTGAAACCAAGAACATTTTAGATATACTAAATATGGAAAACTCTGTGCTGCAATTCCCATAGAAATTCCCACCCTCGTAACCTTGGACTCTTTGTGAAATTTATTACATTGAATACATTGTTCAAGTAATTAAGATTGTATTTTTCACAGAGATCCTACAGAAATATAATCCACAGTATTGTTTTATTATATATGCTTCTCTAAAGGCTAGGCAAAAACATGCTAAAGTGATTAGAACAATAAGTAATCGAGTCTCCTAATTTCAGGTCTAATAACCGATGGAGTTTTTCCTGAAGATGAACTTTCCCCTATCTTAAGCAGAAATATACATTTTAACACTTGCAACTAACTGATCTGTTAGCAAAATTGTGGCAATATGAAATGAACCATCAATATTTGCAATATATTCTTTAAAGATCTTATTATATGCAAGGATATCTTGTTAGGGTACCTACTAACCATTAACATTAATATTTTTCTCAATTTACAGAAGTAGCCTATCCTCACACTAAATCTTCAGCAAGATCTAACTGAATTGACAAGATAGACAAGCAATTGTTTACTGTGCATTAAAGCAGCAAATATACACTGGAGAACTCTAGCTAACGCAAACTGTCATTAATTTCAAACTACTATGTATAAACATGTCACCTTCTTTTATTCTAAAGAAAAATGACCCTTTTCTGCCTGAAATCAAGAACATTCACCTTTGTAAATATTTATCCATGCGTATGATTATATATGCCTCCTCTTCATCCCAAGGCACAATTCCCCTTTAATTGCCTAAGCAGACCTGCTCAGTTAGTAAAATTATGTAAGAGTCATATATGGGTAAGTAGTACAATATGCAAGTAGCATGTACATAGGTGATG
The DNA here is from genome assembly GCA_036250565.1 of Sibynophis collaris. NCBI lineage: Eukaryota > Metazoa > Chordata > Lepidosauria > Squamata > Sibynophiidae > Sibynophis > Sibynophis collaris. The sequence continues at coordinate 243,611 of JANHFK010009408.1, read as the reverse complement.
TGCATAAGACAGGGATAATAAAAAGATCTGGTAGCATACATGCTACACATTAAAAACGAATAAAAAGGCTCCTTAAAAGGATATGTTTGATTTCAAGAAGTTGAAAACACTAAAAATGTCCAATTAAATTATTCAATTAAATTTGTTGGCCTTCAGTTCAATAAAATTATCACTGTGCAGTTCCTTCGACATCTTTTCTACCACTTAAATTCTATATTGTTGAATTTTGACAAGTTAGAGAGAATCTGAGACTATTTTCAACTGCTTGAACATTTAACCTACCACTGTAATCGGTTCTCTTTCCCATTTGGGTCAACTCCTTAGTAACATTAAGACTCTGTTAGTATGAGAGAATCTATATAAAAATACATTCCACCTTTGCAAGTGACCCCAAAAGCAATACCTCATCTTCCAAGAAGAGCTGATAACAGCAAGCAAATGTGTTGCTACTGCTCCAATATTTACATAGCTTTCAAGAAGTTAGTTCAAAATATTGGTCCTAAAATTATTAGCCCCTACCTAGTTTTAAGTAGGTTCTTTCATTATATCCTGATCAAGAGAGAATCACTATCCAGACTCATTTTGCAGACCTAAACAGAAAGGCTACTTCATGTTCATGGAACTCCTTGTACACAGAGCTCATTTTATTTAAAAACAGATTGAATATTAGGTTGTCTCTTTGCTGACTAGGGATAAAAAATAAAACAGATTAATATACAAAGAAGAAAGAAAATACGAGGGTTATTAAATCCTAGTAGGAATTACAAATATACCCAGTACTCTAGAGCGAGAGAGTTCCTTACCAACAAAAACTACCATTATCTTTTCACTCAGATTAAGACAAAGCACTTCACTTTCAGATAGCTCAAATCAAGAAGTAGTCTGATTATACTATACGGGCCAACCAGGAGAAGGAACCCTAGTCTCCTAATATCAATAAGGAATGATACAGACCCCAAGGTCAGTCTGCATTCTAAATTCCTGATTTATATTCAGAGAAAGCTTAAAAGCAAATTATGAAGGTAACTTTCCCTTACTACATATAGCACTTAAAGCATAACCGTAAAACCCATTAAAGCTTTTGATTTCTTTCTTGTGATCAGTATTAGCATACAATTAGCAAATTACCCAGTTTAGCTTTGTAACAAAAAAAAGTAGGATGTGTTTCCAAGATGAAGAGCTTCTAGTTTTTAGATTCCAAGGTGTATGTCATATAAAGTGACAAGTTAAAACCACTATTTTCCACAATTGGAAAAAGATTTGTTATCAGTGAAGAATACTATTATGTAAAACTAGTGATGGGACATTTTTAGAATTCCTAAGCAAATGCACACCTATAGATAGTAGGAAGACAGTTTGAAATCTTTTTGCAAAGAAAGAATTAAAGATAATATACAGAAAAAAATTGGATGAAATTTGAAACCTAATCTAAGAATTTAAATATAACTTTAAAATTATAATTTTAAAGGATGAAAAAGACAAGTGCAGAGTCAAACTGAAAATGGAAGACATAGTACTGGCCAAAAATATGGGTTCATGACTCCACTCACCATCAATTTTAAGTAACGGTAATGCACCTCTACACTAACTTATCATTTTAGTCAAGTCTTGTAAACACACATTTATTTTCATATACATTCTTAGATCTCAGTTATACCAATAATACTCTCATCTCATCAAGACCTTAGAAAAATCACTTCCCTGCTTAACAAAAAAAGTTGCAACAATGGTAAAGAACAATAATGATAAAACTAGAGAATTTTTGTGAAGATTAAAAGAAAGTTTCTCACCATTAAACAACATAAAGTTTACTGCTAAACTCCAAGAGTATGTCCTTCATAATATCCAGAACCTAGTTCTACACCTGTGTGGATTCAGGGTATATCAATCTAGGAAATCACAATTTCTTAAATAAGCCATAATAAAGTATATGGAAATTCATTCACTTATTCTTTATAACTGCCCAGGTCTTAGTTTTACTTGGTATCAATGCATTTCCATCAGCTATCAAAGCCTCATAGTATCTTTTGGATGTAAGATACATTAAGCACTGCATCTTGGCTTAAGTCTACTTCTCATACTGATTTAATAAGGAACATCTGCGCTCCTTTCCTCTTCCCTCTAGTTTTCTGGGCAGCTTTCCCATATCAATGCATTTTTAATGGAGTACAACTTTAAGGAAAAAGAACCTTAAAACATCCATGAAGCCTCAATATGCCTTTCAGAGTTTAATTACAAGGATTAGTAAAAAGCATCACACATGCCTATCTATTACCATAAATTTAAGCCGAATCACAGACACTCTGTGATTGCTGACTATGCAATCGGTAACTCTTCTTTGAAAGGGCAAAACCATTTGCCCCTCCTAGGTGACTTACATTTAAGAAAAAAAAACCATAATTGATCAAGAAACCCATGGAAGGGGTGGGGGTGGGGGGAAATTCAGTGCTGAGAAGACATAAATCTTTCAACAGAAAGAAAACACGGGAAGACAAACGGGCAAAAGAAGCTTTTAACAAGTCAGGCAAACAAGCTCGGATCATACCACAGCTAGCAAAATGCTAAACAACTGTTAAGTTCACCGGCTATCGCGGTAGTACAAAGTTCTGCTTTCCCAACGCCAAGAAGGCAGGCTAGGAAGCTTTAATGGGTCCCTCCTACGCCAACCTGATTTTACTAATGAGTAAGCATGCAAGCTATTCCCTACTAGCAATTCCTTAACCTCTTTAAAACCAAGGCAAGCTTAACAATATCGAGCCGACTACGGTGCGAGAACGATCCTTTTCCGCAGAGTCTCTCTCACAATTACGGATCGATTAATAATCCCTGAACTTCTCGCT
>JANHFK010009408.1:204517-217515 GCA_036250565.1 Sibynophis collaris | reverse complement strand
ATAGATAGATAGATAGATAGATAGATAGATAGATAGATAGATGGATGGATGGATGGATGGATGGATGGATGGATGGAGGGATGGATGGATGGATGGACGGTTGGATGGATGGATAGGAAGAGAGAGAGAGAAAGAAAGGGAGAGATTATTTTTAGAGGCTAATACAAAAAAATGTTCAGGTAAAGTATTGCTTATTTGTACAGATCTTGAAAACACAAGATCTCTACTAGAAAACATATTTGATAAACTACCTAATCTATGAGGACTCTTAAGTGTCTTACTGTGTTATTTTACATTCCTATTTTATTTCTTGAAGTTAACTTATTTTCCTGCTGTCTGAACTGAAAAAGGGACTTATTATTACCAAGCTTTAACTACTTCTCCAGGCTTCTCAAACAAAAAGATGGTCAATGGACATGCAGGTTGGGAATTGCAGGAGCAGTTGGTACCACATCTGGAAAGCATCCACTTCTGATCTAAATTACACCGGGAGGAAGGACAGTTTCCCTTCTCAACTTAGGAAGTGTTATGCTTACAATCTTCAACCCTGGTGTTTCTCCCATATTCTTTTTCTCCCTGTAGGGCAATACTGGCAAGTGGTAGATGGTCCCACCTCCTCATTGACCATTGAAACAGCTGATATTGCTTTAGGCTCCTATGCCATGAATGTGGCAGTCTATCATTACCGGGGACATGAGAAATTCATCCCTATTGGTGGTACCTCATCTCAGTTCAGCATCACGGGTAAATATTAATGGACTGGGGACAGCGCTTGATATATCTAGGGATTATGTGACATTGTCTCCTGCCTTCTGCACTTAGCCATCTATAAGATATCCAAGGGTTCCATAATAAAAGCTAGAAAGGCTAGGTTGCTTTATAAACTCATTACAGCTATCTGTAATTACTATGGCTATCTTTTGATTAACAAAAAGAAACTGCTGGACTGATAAAAAGACAGTTAATTGTGGAGTAACCCAATTGGATTCCTGAGAGGAATGGAGCAAATTTGTTTCAGAAAACTGCCCCACTGATGATGTTATCTTGTTTGATAGTGAAACATCTGCAAGAAATCAACCAAGTTCAGAGAGCACCAAGAACCTCACAAGCTGCTCATTCTATCCAAATTAAGTTTCCATGCCCACTGTTGATTTTCTACTTCCCTTCCCAGACCAGATCCCGTTCCAAGTGAACATTGCACAACTTCTTGATACCGATGAGACAGATAGTCGTTTTGTGCGAAACCGAGCCATCTCCTTTGTTGTGCAGCTCCATGACCCTAGTCAATACCTCCATGATGCTGACATCTCCTACTCCTGGGATTTTGGTGACCAGAGCGGGACCCTGATTTCTCGATCAACCATGGTCACTCACACCTACCTTTCTGCTGGTACCTTCAGCCCTCGCGTGGTGGTTCAGGCTGCCATTCCTGGGGCTTCATGTGGAGGCAGTACTTCAGAAGACCCATTCATCATGCCCACAACCCTCATGCCCCCCACCACTCCAAGTGGAACTACAGTTCAAGCTTCCAGTGTGTTTTCCACTATAAATAGCATCACTGGGGCAAGCACTGAAGAGGCTGTGACTTCTGGTAGGTACTCACCTGCTTAGCTGGTTTTAGCCAAAATCCCATCTATTGTCAGATATTTCAAACTCAGGTTCTCTACCAAGACTAAATGTACTTTTCAAATAAATTGGGATATAGCTAATGAGTTGGAATAATTCGCTTTTGTGTCTAGAATGAATGTTCAGGTCCAGGGTAGAAATGTTACGAGCTTTTAACAGGAAGGAATGGAACAGCAACATTGTACTAGAGCAGTAGAAAATTGAACAATGTTTTTCAACCTCTTCTAGAAAAAAATGGGATGCGAAGGGGTCCCCTGTCGATTAGCTAAAAGACAATTGTCCATCTTTTCTAATCTTCAAAACCATGAAAGATCTTTTTTTTTATATGATGTAATCTCACTCTCATTTCACACCGGGAGATGAGCCCAAACAAGAATGTAGAAGTTGAGGGGATGCTTGTTTGTTTTGCTGCCCATCTCACTATCAAGTGCCTCTGGCCAGCTTATAATGTCCTAAATAGAAGAATAAAACAATTAGAAGGTTAAAATGTGTTTTTTAAAAAAAGTTGGGCATTAACAGTTAAAACATTAATAACAAACAGGATAAAAAGGACCAATAGATAAATGGGGTGGAGGTAGGATTCCTTAGAATCCTTTCCAAGGGCAGCTGAGATTTGGGGAAGCTTCTTAAAGTAAATAAGAAAACCTGGAAACACCAAATGTTCCTGAGGTGAAAAAGAGTTCAGTTTTTGTTCTGCTCCTATTTTTTCCCCCAAATTTGGATAATGTCTCACTTTGATCACACTGGAACACTATTCACGCATTTTCATAACAAGAATGTCAAGACCTGAAGCATTTATATTAAGGGTGTCCAACCTTGGCAACTTTAAGACCTGTGGACTTCAACTCCCAGAATTCCATAGACAGCCATGTTTAGTTGAAGTCTACAAGTCTTAAAGTTGCCAAGGTTGAACACCCTGATCTATAGTCCAGGTTTAAAATCTTGAATCCACAAAAGTGCTTCTGAATTTTTTTTGGGAGTATATATATATTTTTCCAGGCAAAAACTATCCTTGATACTCCAATATTCTGGGTGGCACTCATATTCCTTGTTAGCCTTTGCTGACCTACCTGTATTGGATTCCCATGAGCCTGCATAAATCACAGCCTGATAGATCTTGAGAACATCCATTTGGGAAAAGTTATTCCAGGTTCATGAAGCAATCCTATTGGCAAGCTTATTCCATCAACAACCAGCCTATGCTAAATTGAATGGGAATATTTATATAAAATAATAAAATGAAGGGTTCATACCAGCCCTTAATGGAACACATTATGAATTAAAGCAAAAGAATTGGGTCTTCTAATACGGTCTTTTAGTAGGTTGCAACTGTCCTATAGAAATTAGGTTTAGTACCTTTCCTGCGTAAACACTCATTCCGTTTCTTCTAACCATCTATCTTTTGCATCTTTAGTCCCAGCTTCTGCGACTTCAGTCCTTTCCACTGTACCACCAGCAGTAACTGAAGAGGCAACATCTGTAGCCACAGTTCCTGCTGCAACATCTGTAGCCACAGTTCCTGCTGCAAACGTCAGTGCTGGGCCTGAAGAAACGGATTTAGCGGCTGCTTCTGTGGAACCTGCAGTTGTTGCATCATCAGATGCAACTGAAGACAGTGCAGGCACTGCGGGTGTGACTATTGCCATGTCTGCATCTCTCCCAAATACCATGGCATCTACCGCAGCCTCTGAATCTCTACCAGGCTCTGTGGCTCCAGGTTCTTCATCTACAATAGCACCTGAGAATGATCCAGGCACACCAGAACCCACTGTTTTGTCTCCCGTTGCATCTACAATTATGCTTTCAGGTATCCTTCCACAACACTTTTTACCACAGCTAGTGTCTCTGGCAGCAGGTAGGCCTGGCAAAGAGATTCCTTATGCCTCTGAGAATAGCCTGATGTTTTTGGCTGTGCTTTCTACCTTTATCTGCATGTGAAGGGTAGAGTTACAGAACAGAGAAAGTATCCCAGTTGGGGTTCATCATAGGATGTTTTAGAAGCCAAGAATGGAAAACTATTTGTAGGGGAAAGTATGATAGGTGAATGATCTAAATCAATTTGGGGAACAGTAGACCATCTGAAGCTTCTACAAAGTTTCCTCTAATTGATTGATTATGATTGATTAAAACTGTAATTTTAGGGCAGTTCTAGAGCAGAGATGAGGCCTTCCACATACTGCTCAGAGTATTTCTTGCTGCTGGCCATGCTGGATAATGCTACTAGGATTTGCGGTTCAGAAACATTTGAGGGACATGAGGTTTTCAACCCATATGCAGAAAGCATATGTAATGGGAGGAAGGAATGACCTTGAGGATCAAAAAGAAGAGTCACTACCAAGACACCGATGAGATTAAAAAAAAAAAATCGAGTCCAGGCCAGAATTGTAATCCAAGAAAACATCTCAACAAGATAAAGGGAGGGAGAGGAGAAGCACTTTCAGACTTCCAAGATTCTGTTTCTATGAGCTCAAAATAAAAGCAGTATTAGCCTGCATGTCTTTGATATCCTAGACTGGATTGTTTTGAAGGGCTGACATCATGCTAGTATTCCTTTTCTTGAATGTCCTACTATGATCCTCCCCAACTTGATCCCATCTAATGCTAGGACAGTAATATCTGTGAAACCATCCAGAGATTTCATCAGAATGGCAAAACTTATCATAACGTAAGCACCACCACTTGCATATGTTTCTGTGACATTATGAATACACAGAAAGACAGACAAAAGGGACAGACTTTATCAGGACAAATACTTAATGTTTCTCCCCATACTTATGCCTTAGCAACACTTACCTGTTCTAATCAGTGATTGTATTTCTGTCTCTTATCCTAAACAGGAGTAGGCGACTTAGTATCCTCTAGATTTAAATTTCAATTGCCATCAGCCCTGGGCAAGAGCCAGTGGCAAGAGTTATCAGAAGTTGTGGCCCAAAACATCTGGAAAGCACTAGTTTATTCAATTTATGAGGCAGTCCATTAAATTTATGGCTATCCCTTCCAGCAAATACTATTTTTGAGTTGCAGACAATCTGAAGCTAAGGGGGAATACTAATAAGACTTTCTTCATGAATATTGTAATATATTTCCAGTATTTTTTCCTCCAGTAGATGCCTCTGAAGATACAGCAGCTATCAACCCAGTGGGTTCGGTTATGCCTGCCACAGGGACAATCGCAGGAGATGTGGTGCAGCTCCTGGTGAAACGCCAGGCAGCCCCTGGATGCCTCCTCTATCGTTATGGAACCTTTGCCACTAATCTGGACATCATCCGTAAGTCTAGGGAATGAAGGGTAATAGGAACCATTGAGCACCCATACCAATTAGGCCAGAGGCTGTTGGGCATCATTAGGCAAGGAGGATGGACCTAAACCCCATGCACAGCCATCTATCTTTAGAAGGTGACAGAATAATGTGATCACCTACACCAAGACTGCCTACCCCAATCCAATCCAATCGTTGCCACATATTAAAGCTAGCAGAGAATTGTGGTCAGAGCACATTTAGAAGATAAGAATAATATGACATATCTGGAGCTAAAAGTTACACAAGGTGTTCCATGAAAGTTAAAATGTCCATTCCACACACTGTTTTCCGAATCTAAAAGCAGGTCCATTTTCTGCTATCTTTGGTGCTCTCTGAGCTTGGTTGTTTGCTTGTGCACTTCTGATGTTACTTTGCTAGGTAATAAAACATCTGCAAGCAAATAATCAAGTTCAGAGAGTGTCAAGGAGTATCAAGGACTCCTGAGCTACCAATAGTCTCTTCTATTGGAACCATGTCTTTGTTACATGAGAAACCAAACATTTTCTTCCAATTAACTTTGGTTTGCAGAGGCCAGGTTTAAAAGGCCTCCATGTACAGGAATGATTCACAGGGTGAGGGGAGGGGGGAAATATAGGACATCTATGCTGCATAAACACTTATGTGTTCTCTTTTATTGCAGAGGGCATAGAGAGTGTGGAAATTGTGCAGGTAGTACCACTAATGCCCGCTATTGCTGAGAATGCAGTAGATCTCACTGTGACCTGCCAGGGAAGGTAAGTTTCATAGCTGCAAAAAATGACTCTGATAGATTCCTTCCTTCTTAAAGTGGTGGTTGAAGCATGTGGGAAGAAGGAAAGGATATTGGACATCGAGCAACAGGAGCTGTGAAACAAGCCCCTCTCAGAATGGTGGGTGGCGGGAAAGATTTTTGAATAGCAATATATGAACAGCATAGCAGTCATGTGGAAATCTTGGCAAGGGGAGTGTTCCTATGTAGGATTCTGGGAAGGGAACTGACCTTTTTTGATGGATGGACTAATCAAGAGCCTTGTTTCGCTTGTAGCCTCCCTCAAGAAGTCTGCACAACCGTTTCAGATCCTGATTGCGTGATAGTCCAGGAGAGCGTGTGCAATCCTGTTCAGCCAAGCCCAGACTGCCAGCTTGTTTTGCGCCAGGCCTTCAACCAATCTGGCCTCTACTGCGTCAACATCTCACTGGCTGATGCCAACACCTTGGCTGTTGCCAGCACCCAAGTCAGCGTTCAGAGTAAGGCCCACTATTCTATGGTGACCTAAGTCTTCTGTAAGACAACATTCCTTCCGTTTCTTTTTATGTTATTGGCAGTTTTATTGCAACCCCTCCTTCTAGTATGCTGACAACCAGAGGCCAAACATAATGGCTGCGTTTATACGTCATTCTAAGCCACAGTTAACAACTACAGTGGCTAAGCTGACATACATCTAAGTTAAAAACAAATAAATTGTGTTATGGTTTAACACGTTAAACAATTTCTTCCTGGTTTATTGCTCTTTGTGAAGCATGGTAAGGTTGAGGTAGAGTTGCTCACAATCAAGTTTATTTTTCCATTAGAAATATAGGCCTATTCTAAAGGAATGGTTTGTGCCATATTTTTAAAGGAACAGCACACAATCCTTATTATAAGCACCACTAAATATCAATTCCTCTGTTTCTTATAGCAGAAAGAAATCAAGCTTCGGCCCAAATAACATTTGTAGTTGGAGTGCTGCTGGTTATTGCTGCCGTGGGAACTGCTATCTATACCTATCGGTGAGTCTACTCCCATTCATATTTGGGTCGTTCATCATTAGCCAGGAGTGAATGTACTATGTATATATTATACATTATACTAACTTAGGAGCTACAGTAGCTACTAACATCTGACTGAAGATAGGACAGTCTGACATTTCCCAACCAAGCGCAAAAGCTGCGGGTTAAATCCTGGCCTAATGTTCATATTCTGCTTTGGCTAGGAGATGATGCAAGGGGATCTGTGCTTTTGCTGCTCACCCACAAAAATCAAGTCCTTATGGCATCTGGGATGGATCTGAAATAGCAAGGTGATTAATCTTTGGAGCTTGTTAAGTTACTGCATCAGAACAGAGAAAAGAATATCTGACTGGACGTTGACCGATAGTGACTCTCCAAGATTGCAAGCAAAGGTTTGCCCTGTAGTTACAATCCTTGAACTAGGCACGCCACAAATGCGTTCTGCTCTAAGTACCGGCTTCCTTCCCTCTATTCAACTTTCCATTATGTACTTTGACATTTATGGAGACAACAGCAGAAATGGAGCAGCTGTACAAGGGTAAAATCAGAGTAACAAGGGCAATTTGCCTAAAGACATAGCAAAGGAATTAATTTGATCTGTGAAGCTTCTACACAACAAATATTCCTCCCCAGAATTTCATTAATCATTGATTAATCTCATTGGCTGTCTTGTTTTTTTCAGGACTTCTTATAATATCTTGCAATTTGTTCCTTAGGCCTTCTGGGTACGATTCCAACTACACACTAAGCACTCTGAATGGCCAGTTCACTCTTGTCGTATTGTTTATGGCAGGCATTTTGCAGAGTCCACCTGGTGGAGGTCTTTATCCTTCATAGGGCCATTGAACAGCAGAAGACTAAATCTTTACAGGTTGAGCTCTTCTCTTTTGCCAGACAAAGAATGTTAAGAGTTCTTATTCAAAAGAGCAAGCAGAGTAAGGAACATGGAGATGCTTTGGATGCTCTCAAACATCATTGCGCTCAAGATTGTTACTAATGTCTTCCTTGGTTACAGGCATTTGAGACACATCCCTCTACGGACCATGATGTCTGCTGGCATTTCTCCAAGGAACTGGTTTCCTGACCGCACAGCGGTACGCCTCTTCCTTGGCCAGGCGTTTGGCCGGAGGGCCAGTGGGGAGAGCAGCCCCTTGCTCAGTGGCAACGTCATCTAAATGGAAGTCAACAAGCTTTGTAAACTAAAAACTGAACGCGTTGAGCCTTTACTCAGAAAGGAAGTCATGCCCCCTATATTTCCCTTAAGTTGATGCTCTTCTGATGCCAGCTGAGTAAACTCTCAGCCACTTTGAGGTGCCATCTCAGTGCCTGCCTGGGTGGGGAGATACAGACAGCACCGAAGGAAGTGTAGTCGTTTTTAGAGCACCACAATTGCATTCAGCCAGTGCCATGCTGGTCCTAGGGAGTCAAGAGAGCTGTTCATTCGGCTTTCTGACATTCTTCGTTGGGTAAAGGAGAACAGCAGCATTGTAGTTTTGGGATTGTTAGTTTCTAAATTAACGTCTTACAATTGGCCAGGTCTTCTAACAAATGATACAAGGGTTAACCCTGTTCACCAGTTACCGGACATGTTCTTAAACAGCCCTTCAAAAATGGGGCTGCGTTAAAACTCTGACTCCATTTTATTTTCTATGTTCCATAAGTAAATGGGGGAGTGAATCCTGGCAAGAAAGATATAAGAGAGAATAATATCATCTCTATCTTGTCTGCAGCAGCATGATCACCAATCAGCCACTGCAGACGTTTATTTTTTCCAAAAAGAAAAAAAAAAAAAGGAACCAGCAGCACAAAGTGACAGCACTCAGATGAAATGGTTCAGATCTGCTTCTGAGACATCCTTAGTAGCATATTGCTGTTATGCATAAGCATTTCCCAGGGACGAGGCACATTAAGTTTAACCCATGTCATCCAAACCCAGAGAGAACCAACAAGATGCAAGCTGATATCATTTAAGTCAATGGAGCATCTCTGTATTTTTTAAAATTTTTGTCTGTCCATCTTTTCTTTAAAAAATACCATATTTCCTTTATACACCATGAACAAATATATCAAGAGTTTGGCGGACTACTTCTCAGTGTGATGTTTGTCTATGCAAGGTGAGCTACTTAGGTGGGGAAGAGCAGTCAAATTGTGACATCCCATTTGCTAGTGGAAGGACAGTCTAGAATTTGGTTCTAGAAACTGGTCAGTAACAACAGGCCACCTCATAAGGGAATGGATTTCCATTGCCTCGTTGATACTGTATTGGGAGCAAGATAACAGAGCTCAAACTGGATACTGGTGCTCCAGGGGACAGAAAGAGGAGGAGAAACAAGACACAAAAGCACTCTTGGACAATTCCAGAGGTGGAAATGGGAATGTGGGTGGCTGCATTTCACAAAACAAATTCTGCAAAAGTTTCTTCCAAAAAGAGGTGCTAGTACCGAGAAAAGGAGAAACGACAGGCTGATATAAAACGAGCATTAATATCTGCAACCACTTTATATTCTTCAGAAAATACAGTCAGAGAATAAACTTCAGAGATTCCTTTGAAATTGGATGCCTGGGAAGAGTGTAGTATGAGGCAAGTCAGAGTGGACAAAGGAATCCACAATTCATATGAAAAATAATTCCCAGGTCAGGGCACGGTCTAGGCCTAAGGCAGTGATGGCGAAACTGTGACACATGTATCAAAGGTGACATGCCATGTTTTGGGTGACACTCCAGGTTCATCAACATCCGACAACTATTCTCAAAAGTAGGCCCCATTCTCACAGAGTTTTCTGGGGAACTATGGGCCATGTGACACACACCGCTTGCACCCCTGTTGAGGAATGGCACATGCTGGCCTTTTTGAATGGCAGCGGTGGTGCTCAGTGGTGGGATTCAATTTTTTTTACTACTGGTTCTGTGGGCGTGGCTTGGTGGGTGTGGCATGGCTTGGTGGGCGTGGCAGGGGAAGGATACTGTAAAATCTCCATTCCCACCCCACTCCAGGGGAAGGTTACTGCAATATCCCCATTTCCTCCCAATCAGCTGGGACTTAGGAGGCAGAGAATAGATGGGGGCAGGGCCAGTCAGAGGTGGTATTTACTGGTTCTCTGAACTAATCAAAACTTATGCAGAACTGGTCAGAACCTGCTGAATACCACCTCTGGGATATATGTTGATTTGTGGGCTGACATGGGTGCACTGCTGAAGAGTAGGGAGAAGTCATTTGGGTTCTTTTTAAAAAGCTAAATCAGGGTGTTAAACTCAAGGCCCAGGGGATGGGTCTGGCCTGCGGGGTGCTTAGATCTGGCCTGTGGGGCCACTCTGGAAACAATGAAGGACCGGCCCACAGTGCTATTGCCAGCAAAAATGGAGCTCCATTTTTGCTGGCAGAGGATTGCAGGAGGCTGTCACAGCTGAAAACAGAGCTCGGGAGCCCATTTTCACTGGCAAAGCGCTCAGGCCACCACAGTGTCCCCGACACAAGTGTTGTCGAGCTGGCCACACTCACCCTGGCCACACCCCCATGACCCTCCAAGGTCAAACACAACCCTCAATGAAATCGAGTTTGAAACCCCTTAGCTAAATGATCCATCCTACGCCTAAGAAGAATTGCCTGGAAAATATTGCTTCCTGTACAAAATAAAGGAAACAATATTAAAAGATGGTATATACCTTGATATAAAAATGGTATGTGAACATGAAGAGTTGTTTCTTCAGTGATGCCATGGGAACTATCCAAAAAAGTAGCTACATTTTATAAAGGTTTCAGATCAGAATGCCACATAATTATGCCTCTCTAGTTTCCTAACAATGAATATTGCCACTTAAATTACATAATGTATACATGTAAGTCCTGTGTCTCCCCCCCATCTCTTTTCATTTGTATATTTCAATTATTTTTAATTATATGACCAAGCAGTTTTCCTTAGAGAAAATTGTGTGAAATGTTATCCTAAACTATTCCCAGTGTGCCTTCTGGTTTTTTTTAATCTAGAGGTTCCAAAGAAAGAAAGAATCAAGAGACAATAGAGGAACTTTTTAAAATTGGACAATACTACATCAATATTAGCACTACATACTTTTTTTTTAGACATCTTGTTCTTATAGAAATGGAGTGGCTAACATTATAATTGCATATGCCTGGAAACATTTCATCTTTTAAATAATTGTGCGACTGGGTTGGATTTAGGCTTAAATGTTAACTACTCTTAAGTAGTTAAGAGACATGGTGGGTCACGCTCACATGATCTCTTTTCCTCCTTCCAATTAGGGTCTGAAAGCTTTAATTTTTCTTTCAAGTAGATTTTTTTTCTGATAGCAGATCTTGGGAAATGGGGGCTTCTTTAGTGAGCACAGGCCAGAATCGAACCATGATTTGTTTGGGAACTTTAGATTAAATAGCTTTCAAATGTGGACATCATGGGGGAACTGGATTAATCTAAAATTAGATAGTGTTTAGACTATGTGGGATGTGGGTTGCAAAAATCTGAACAAACACAAAAATATATAACTCTTTCCTCCCACCTAGTAGTCATGCAGGTTTTTGTACCTCAGATCTGCCTCTTATGCAGTAGTGAATTTCAATTTTATTTTACTACCGGTTCTGTGGGCATGGCTTGGTGGGCGTGACAGGGGAAGGATACTGCAAAATCTCCATTTCCACCCCTCTCTGGGGCCAGCCAGAGGTGGTATTTGCCTGTTCTCCGAGTCAACACCTTTTTATTCTGCTGACTGTATTTCTGTTTAAATACCAATAGGATTGGTAAGGCTATGGCTAAGGTTGTTGTTGACCTCTATACTGTTAAATGTTGAAAAAAATAGAAGTGTTTATTAAAAGAAAGAAAAGTTCTATTTCCCATCAGTCCTTCTAATGTACATTGTATATCTTGCTTAAAATAAAGTGATTGTGAAGTTTGATAATTTCTGTTATGCATGGTACCAGAACTAATAAACTGAAGTAGTTATCCATTGACCTTTCAATTAAATTTCTCCTGCGATAATCACCTTGAGGCAAAGCTGATGATGCCATAATTATAAGCAACCAAAGAATGATTACAATATTTTCTTCTACTTTTCCATCCTTATTTCCCTTATATACTATTTGCTTCTCTTATTGCTTGTGTTCAACCCATATAATATATAAGCAAAAATACTCATGGTACAGATAGACTCATGGTACAGATTGATCAATATTAATATGCAGTGATTATATGACATTCTATGTATAGGATGAACACAGGTTAATTATTGCTACCAATACTATGGTGGGAAGGATATACACTCCTCAACGAGAATAAATTCTTCCATTCCCAACCATCCAGTCAGAGCTGAAGAAGCTTCTTGGATGAGAAGCAAAACATCTTCAAAGAAAATAAGGAACCCGAGTTGCCTCTTGAAAAAGCACCTTTGGCTCAATCATGACCTGGATGATTGAGAATCTCCATAGACATGTACACATTTTAATTTCTCAACAGGTAACGATGCTATGCTAAATTCTTCACACTGAATCACAATCCTCTCTATCTCAGTCAAATACAAATGAACTAATCAGTATGGCTGGGCAAAGGCTTTCAAAGAGCTGCTTTGCAGTCTGCAAAAAACAACTGAGCATGGATTCACAGGTGGATATGTCTGAGAGTAGCATCAGAAGCCGTTGCTCAAACCTTGCAAAGAATATGGCGGCTTTAAGGATTTGAAAAGGTGATTTGCATATACTCTCATGCTTTGAAAAGTTAGGTCTGCCTGCTATATATTGTATAAGGAGATAACCAACCAAGGGGAAAAAGTGCAAATTTTGCAGGGCTAATATGATTAAATATGCAGAGATTTCAAATACAGATTTAAAAGTTATGCAGCTGTTATCACATCCACAACACACCTGTTTGACACGGTAGGAAGAAGCTCCAGGTTTCTTGATGATGCATCCTAACAATGTTGTTTCCATCTTGTTGCCAGATATAATGGATTGTGAGAATGACCAGGAGGAAGAACTGCAGTATAAACAACAGTCTGATAAATCTGATTCCAAAGGTTAGGATTGAGGAGAGGAGAGAAAAAAATTGTGTCAGAAGGGACCCTCCCTAGTTGTCTGGAAAATAAAGGCAGAGGGGGGGGGAAGTGCTTCAATACTTAGAATACTTAGAATAACAAAGTTGGAAGGGACCTTGGAGGTCTTCTAGTCCAACCCCCTGCCTAGACATGAAACCCTACACCACTTCAGATAGATGGTTATCTAACATCTTCTTTAAAACTCCCAGTGTTGGAGCATTCGCAACTACTGGAGGCAAGTTGTTCCACTGGTTAATTGTTCTAACTGTCAGGAAATTTCTC
>JANHFK010009408.1:161167-173106 GCA_036250565.1 Sibynophis collaris | reverse complement strand
TGCAACCCCCCCCTGCGCCCGGCCCCCCCCCCCCACGCATGCACACCCAACCCTCCCGCTTTTGGCACGTGATGGCACAGTGGGCCCAGTAGGCCCGTTTTTCACCCTCCCTAGGCTCCAGAGGCCTTCTAGGAGCCTGGGAAGGCTGAAAATGGCCTTCCCCACCCCCCAGAGGCCCTCTGGAGGACGGAAACAGACCGTTTCCCAATTTCCGGTAGGCCCGGAAGGCCTGAAAATCATCTGGCTGGTGCCCGCATGTGTACCGGAGCTGAGCTAGGGCAATGCTGGCGTGCCCACAGATATGGCTCTGCATGCCACCCGTGGCACGCGTGCCATAGGTTCGCCATCACGGATCTAGACACTGCTACCTTAGTCCTTAGCAGTGCTAAGGACTTTGTCTTATATACCTTATATACACAGCAAGTATAGACTGAGATACAATATTTCCAAAATATATAAAAAAATATTTCTGAAATCCAAGGTAAGAAAGAGCAGTGGAATCTAAAAATGAGAGTCAAATTATGGCTATCACAATATGCTGTGCCTCAGTTTCCCTCTGTCACGAGCCAAGTGCCTTCCCTCAAATATGGAGTCAGCACCTTGTTAGGTCAGATTTTTCCATTTCACTCCCAAGTTTGATCCAGCTGCTATTTATCATCCTTCAGTCAGGAACCTCCCAGAAGGATCATTAATTTGTTGCTCTGACATATCCTGGTCTTATTTTGCTGAGATAAAAAGGAACAAGAAGTGCTCCATGTTCTCCAGTGGGTGTGCAGAAGAGGACCCTGTGCTCAAACCCATTAGTGCTAATAGGACTAATTGCAACTAGCAGCATTTATGGGAATGGAAAAGGAAGGGGCCTCTCCAGTCCTAATAGCATTTTATGGCCCACACGTATTTTCCCCGTCCCTCCTTTTAACCCTAGCGCTGCAGATGTTAATTTTTTCTTCAGGTTTTCCTCATTTTTCCCCCCACATCCTCCTTTGCTTGTCGTCTTTTTAGTCACACACCATGTTCTTGCTGCTCAGGCCCTAGAATGAGTGCAGAGAAGAGCAACGAAGATGATAAGGGGACTGGAAGCTAAATCGTATGATGAACGGCTACGGGAACATGCTTAGCCTCACAAAGGGAAAGCTTAAGGGGAGTGTGATAGAACTCTTCCAGTACTTAAAAGGCTGTCAGAATCTTTATCAAGGGTCAAGGCCACAATTCTTTCATTCATATCCCTCTTATAAATGAATTCTTTATTAAAGACATTTAAAACAGTCTACAAGCCCAAAGAAATTGATGTTCAGTTTGGTTAATTAATGCTTGCTATTGCTATTAAGTGCCAAGTATCAAATTTTGCCAAACGAGCTGCCCTTAAACTCAGCCACTTTAAAGAGACGTGGATGTCAACTCCCAGAATTCCCCAGCCAGCAAAAACTGAAGGCCGCACCTCTTACCATTGCTGAGGCTGAGAGACCCTGTGACTGTAGCAGCAAACTGCCTGATCTCCAAGAGAAAGAATGAGCAGAAATCCATCTGGGTAATCTGAAAAGTTTGCTCTGGCCGAATGGTAGAGGGCACAACCATTGTTCCTCTGTTTAGATCCATATAAAATAGGCATTATCATCAGGCATGGCCAACTGCTTTGACCACTCCACAATCCCAAGGACAGGGCTCATTTTACAAAATTGGCCTTCTTGCAGAGCAGATGGAAGGATATTAAGGTTGACTTGGGAAATAAAATCATGACGGTTAAGGAAATTCTAAGCTATTTTTCTAGCTACAGACTCAAGATTGAAAGCTTACTATTTATAGTGTAAACCTCTGGTGGTTTTCCATCACTTTCTTCCCTCACACTCTGTTCCCCCCCACCCCAGAGTGTATATGTGTGTGTGTTTGTCGGTGTGTGTTTTCTTGGCTATATGTGCAAGTGTATGTATAGATGCACACACACGCAAAACCCCTAATCATTTTAAATCAATACTTTCCAGAAAAAAAAGAGGTTGTTTCTGAACATGTTCTTTAACATATGGATCCGAATTTTGTGCATCATAAATATTGCATTAAAAAAAAAAAAGCTTTGATTTGCAAAACAGAAATTTGAATGTTTGAGGGACAGAAGAGAGATTAGGATGTGCAACATGCCAGAGGCAAATCCAAGACCAGACGTCGGTGGCAAATTATACCAACCCAAGCCAATTCTATCACCCACAGTCTTGGTCACGCTTCTGGAGGCTGGTTTGAATTTCAGGAGGGGGGGAAATGCAGAGCAGGACAGATACAAACGATTTGTTCCCCACCACCCACCCAGCCGCTCTACGCCAGTTCTAAGTATTCTCGTGTGTCTCATCACGTCCTGCCAATTCTTTCTGCTCTTTGACAAAAAAGGAAATAAAGCAGAACATAAAAATATTTTTTTCAAGAAACTTCAAACCAGTCAACATATGGCCTGTCAATTAAGGAAAATGTATCTGTGATTTTGCTTGTTGTTTGGACCTAAAAGAGTTTAGGTGTTGACCTTAAAGAATTAAGACTCTGGAGCTTGAATTTTTGAAAAGTTGCAAAAGGGGCTGACCACCAGGACTGAAAGGAAATAAATCTCAAGGCAGAGGGGCCTGGCTTAGGAGTTTTAATTTTTAGCACTGCAGGAACAGCTCCTCTTTCGCAGGCCGCAAGTCCTGTTTTCTTCCCAACTGTAACCTTCTTGTCAGGACCAGAAGGTAAATAAATCCATAAATTACACCCAATAGTTCATGGGCTCCAACAAAGGAAATGTTTCCCTGGCAACCAGAATAACATTGCCCAAGGTTATTGAAGCCACTAAATAACAGCGGTCTTGTTGCTGGAAACAAGAACATGGTTCTCACTGCTAAAACAATATAGTACAGCTCCATGCGGGGCCACCAATGCATTCTGGGAGCAGAAACTAAGTGGCTTCAGCCATAATTTCATGCTTTTTAAGGGCAGAGAGAGATCCATTGAGATAATTGAGTTAGAAATGCTCCTCTTAAGTCAGAGAACTCCCTTTGGTCTCTGTGAGTGCTAAACTATGAAGCCATGCCAATGCTGAATCCCACAAAGACTTAATTCCCATGAATCTGAGGCCCCAGTCTTCCACGTAGCTAGCAAGGCTACCATGATAAGCTATTTCATAAACTCATCTATATGTACATAACCTCTAGAAAAATAAAAGGAACAAACACAGGAGAATGTTGACGCTACAAGACAGTACATAGGATAAAGCATCTAATTTGTGAACTAGGCAGACCCCAGGAAGGGGGGAACTGTATGAATAGCAATCCCAAGGACTTAATACTATAAACAGCAAATCAAAGCATTGTGATCAGTCCCTGTTTCCCAGCTGGTAGTACATCAGGCTCAAAAATGCTCTGAGACTGAAAACATTCGGAATGTAAGAAAAGTCCTGGTGAATTGGGCCTTGCCCAATAGTCTCTTCTCAAAAGGGCCAGCCAGATGTTTACAGGAAAGACGTAGGGAACAACTGACCCCATTCAGCAATTGTGCCATTTTAATTTTTGTATGTATGGTGGAAATTTAGTTTTACAGCTAGTCCTCAACTTACAACTTACAATCATAATGAAGCCTGCCTGGTTGTAAGTAATGATAGTCATAAAGTCACCATGTCACTGGACTCATTTTTATGACCTTTTTTGGGAGTGGTCATTAAACAAATGCCATAGTCATCAAGTAACTGTTAAACAAATCCATGGTTCACTATGAGGTGTTTTTGCTGAAAACTGGAAGTAAACAATGATTTTTGTCAAAAAATGCAAAAAATTACAGTCATGTAGCCCCGGGATGCTGCAAACAGGTGTAAATGTGGGCTGGTTGCCAAGTACCCAAAATGTGGTCAGGTGATCACAGGGTGGTGGTGTTTGTAAGTACCTTTTGAGGGGGGGTCTGTAAGTCAAGGACTTTTTTAAGTTTGTTCACCGTCCAGAGTTACTTGCTGAGATGTGCAGTCACATAAATCAATCAATAAAATTGGTATTGAAAGGACAGTTGGTATTCTTATTGGATGCAACTTTGACATCTGACTTGATCCTTCAAAAATCTGTGTGATTCCTTTTAAAGCTATCTGATTTCACAGCTATCATTATATCCCATCAAGGAAAAGAACATATTTGAACCGTGCACTACGACAGGAATAGGAATCAGTCAGTGGTCTTAATCTGACCCAAGACACGTTGAATAGCACCTGCCACAGCCACTTGCATTCTGTGGTTCACCATTTTTTACTTTTCCAAAGGGAAAGATGGCAGAGCTTCACTTATAGGTGGCCCAGTTGACCCACCAAAAATGGTGTCCTCTTTTACTGGCCGAAGTTGACAAAATCAATCTCTGTATGTGTGTGTGCTTTTACAAGCATAACTCATTCCATTCAATGAAAAGGATGAGTCTGAAGGAAGGTTTCCCCTGCCCTCAGTCTTACTTGTTATACTCTCCAATGCACCACAACTTTGGTCAGACAAACTAAGGAGATACTTCCTTTTATTTTTCGTGAATTTCCCATTTAACTTTATCACATGATTCAGAATTCTAGAACAGTAGTCCTCAATCTTTGCGTCTTGGCTGGGGGGTGAGTGGGAGAGGGGAACTGGGCTGCATGAGCAGTGGGCCGGTGTGCATGTGTACTAGCACACAGCCCTTGTGTGAATGGTGGGCTGATGCACATGCACACTGGTTGATTTGCGCAAGGGGTGGGCGAGTGCACACATGCGCAGCTCAATTTGCATGAGCGGTAGGCAGGTTTTGTGACTCAAATGCAGCTTTCCAAATACGATGGGACTATGAAGCTGTATTAAAAAATATTACAACGTTTACTATGTGATTTTCATTTCTGGATGATTCTAAACATAGAATTCGTGCAGTATTTTTAACAACATCATGGATCGATGTTTTTCATCAAAGTAACAGTCATAACTCCCAGGTGCTTTTTCCGGAGTCAATCAACACAAGCACTTTTATCTTGACACTGTAATATACAGTAGTCGTTCACAAGGCTTTTATACTTTTCCCAACCCAAGTCATCCAGCAATTTTTACCACAACCCCTTTTGTAACAATTCCTTGAGCAATTGTCTCTTCTATGCTACCAAGAAAAAAAGTATTTCAGTCTTGTAATATTATAGCATTGACTAATGGAGAGGGATTCAACATTTAGCTTCATAATTGTTTGCTACAAGCACAACTGAATTGGACCTGTCTTCTTTGAATGATACAGAACAGCTGGGTGCCGCTAAGAGGGAGGAAAATACAAAAAGAAGGGGGGAAATTCCTCCACCTACTGTGTTATGATTGCAGACAACAAAAGATTACTTTCAGAAGGAAGGTTTAATAGAAAGGTATATATTGCACCACCTTCAACCTTTATGTCTTGTTATCACTGTTAGCCTTTGTTCTTCAGATCCTTCCCTGAAAATATCAGTTCAAGTATTCACTTATTTATTTAAAACATTCGTATAATACAGATAGTTCTTGACTTATGATCACAATTGGGCCCAGAATTTCCATTGCTAAGGAAAACAATTGTCAGTCGTGCCCAATTTTATGTGACAGTTGTTAAGTGAATCACTGCAATTAATAAGTTAATCATGTAGTCATTAAGAGAATCCAGTTTTCCCCATTGACTTTGTTTGCCAGAAGCCATCTGGGAAGGTCTCAAACAACAGTTGTATGACCCTGTGATGCTGTAAATACATGCTGGTTGCCAAATGCTCGAATTTTGATCATGTGACCATGGTGATGCTGCAATGGATGTTAAATGCCAGGACTTTGTTGAAAGTCACTTTTTTCAGCGCTATTGTAACGTTGGTCGCTAAATTAATGGTTGCAAGTTGAGAAGTATCTTGTACCACATGCATTTGAAGTAGTGGAAAACTCCAGCCATTTGTGTTTCAGCTCAGAAGCTAAGCAGAGTCTGGGCCTGGCTAGTATTAAATGTGAGCCTTATTTATTTATTCAATTTCTATACCGCCCCTTTCCTGGAAGGACTTATGAGGAATATTAAGAGTAATATGCTAGCCTGGAAAAGGATCTCAAAAGAGGAACCTGACAACCACTTCTGCCCAATTGCCAAGAAAACCACACTTATGTGACCATACAGACACCCAAAGTCAAGCTCAACTTGAATGAATCTTTATCCTTACTTGCAAAACTTTTCAGAACAGAACAAATTTTATTAAAGTCCGTGACTACTGCAAAAGAAAAAAGTCACAATATCCTTGCACCGGGGGTGAAATCCAGCAGGTTCTGGAGAACCAGTAGTGGAAATTTTGAGCAGTTTGGAGAACCAGCAAATGCCACCTCTGCTGGCTCCAGAGTGGGGTGGGAATGGAGATTTTGTAGTATCCTTTCCCTGCCACGCCTACCAAGCCACGCCCACCAAGCCACACCAAGTCCACCAAGCCACACCCACACAACCAGTATAAAAAAAATTGGATTTCACCACTGCCTTGCACGTATAAAACAGGTAATTCTAAAATAGCATAAAAATTATAAACTATAAAGCCTCTTAATTTAATTAACCTAGTTTATTAAACCTATCAAATCTGTTACCTATATAACTTATCTAGTTTATTTGCCACATTATAAAATATTGCTGGAATGCATAGGACAGTAAGTAAAAAAAAATGGAAGTAATTTTTTTTAATGGCATACGATATTAAAGTGGGATTAAATGTGGAATTTTGCTAAACTAGTGCTATCTTTTCCATACAGCAGTTATGCTTTTGTATGGCTTTAGAGCAGAATTTTGCAACTTTTTTAATCATTAGGGTTGCATCCTTCAGCAGCAGGTAAAATTGTGTAGACTGCCCTTTCAAGTTTTTAATAAGTGGAGGTTATCCTTAGTTATCTAGTGTTGGGAGAAATATCCATTCGGTTCAGTTCCAAACCGGGAGAAAGGCACTGGAGACAAAATAGAGGCTGGAGGCTGATTGAAAAGAGGGTTTAATTGTGAAGCAGGACCACCAAGCACATGGTTCTGGGCAGCTGAACACATAGAGTTGAGAGAGGGGGGTATTTATGCAATCTCTTGGGCTTTGCACCTGAGCTTCCTGTTCCTGTGCAAGAACATGTGTTCTATTGGCTGTTGTCAGACTCCCATGGTGCCATGTACAAATACTAGGAGTTTGTCTGAGATAGGTTTGGATGAAGCTTTAGGGTGATGCAATGAAGGGGCTTGTGTTCTGAAAGGGTGTTGGGTAATTCCTATTGTATCTTAATGGCTTTGCCCTGAAGGATAATCCCATCATCTTAGAGCTGAAGGTCTTTTGTTTTGTAGATAGGCTGGCCCAGTCTTTCCTAATGGGCATAAAATATCTGCTGGGGCTATTAAGAAAGTGGGGGCTGCTTTAAAAAAACATGTTTCTCCATTTCTCCACTTGGGAAATATAATATTCTGCCTTTTTAAAAAAAATATTCCTCAAAATATTCTTCTAGGAGATGGGTGGGTGCTAACTTTCTACACTGGTTTGCTCATAGAAGGGACAGCTGGAAAGAATATGGGCCATGTATTCTCTTTCCCTCTTTCTACATGGGCAGAGATTTTCTATTCATGAAATCATCTTATATCTGCCTTCCAAGATAGCAGAGTGGAAAGCATGAATGAGGGTCTTTGAAAAGGCCCATCTATGTTTCTAAAAAATAATAATAGTAATATTTTTGGAAATAATTGGCCAGGCCATCATCAGTACCATCCACCTAATGAGCAACAGAAGTATGGGCCAGTTTCTTCTGGTGCTTCAGATCAGCCATCCTTTCTTTAACCATTCTCATGGTATCTTCATATCCCGGTGATACAGGTGAGAAGCCAGAGGTCATGAGCTTTTGTGTGCAAACTAATTGCCAGTTATCTATGTTTATCCACAATAGCAGAAATAATCCATTGGGGTTTAAAGTTATCTTGAATCCAAGTTAGTATTCTAGACCAACATTGGCAAGCCTGCTTCCGGCCTAGGATTCCATTATACATCTGGGATTATCTATTGTGGCCCTAATGAAAGCTAAATGAATCTGTTGATAGGTTGTAAAATATGTGGATGGACCCAGCTGCATTGCATACTTCCTTTGTGCTAATCATTTGGCCTGAAATGGTTTAATCACTGCCAGAACAAATTTCTCACCTTGTTTTCTCTAACATCTTAGAATGGCTGTGGCACTCCTCTATGCCTTCAAAGCAGCATGTGTAATTTGAGCCTTTCATTTTCTATTGCTCTGGAAAAGTAACCGCTAGATACTTACACTGAATAACCTGTATGGTTATTAATTCTCCATTTGTGCCTTTGTTTGATGTTGGAAAGTACTAAAAGTTTTGATTTTTTTCATAATTTATGATAAAATGTTAACTTTGGCTAGAGGATGCCAAAGTTTTTATTTCTTTCTCATGCTTAAATTGTTTATGAAAGTATTATTGCATCAGCCACAAATGAAAAAGCTTGGGATTTTTTTTCCTGCTAATTTAGGGGCATGAGTTTTTACCAGTGAGTTTATTTATTAATTTATTAAATTTGTTTGCTGCCCATCTCGCTTTGAAGTGACAGCTTACAACATTAAATTTATGTAGAGTATCTATTAAAAAAATATGTGGAGCCAATATGCAATCTTGCGTCACACATACATCCCAAAACAATCTTAAAGTAGCTAGAAAGGTCTACTGGTGACTGCACATCATTTGTAAACCCATTTTCTCATATAATGTATAAGAAATGGGAAGTGCCTCTCTCTCAAGAGTTACTTACAATTACCCCTAACCTATTTCTTCAAATCAGATCAAATGCTGCTCAAAAATCAATAAGATCATATAATTTAGAACGTAGCTGTGCAATGCATATTTCATTGAGTAATTGTTAACACCAGGAGTGATTAATTGTTGATGTAACCCCCTGGAAGCCTGCTTGTTCAGGATCAATACTGTCCTCCTCA
Source organism: Sibynophis collaris (assembly GCA_036250565.1). NCBI lineage: Eukaryota > Metazoa > Chordata > Lepidosauria > Squamata > Sibynophiidae > Sibynophis > Sibynophis collaris. The sequence goes on along the minus strand of JANHFK010009408.1, from coordinate 164,173 downwards.
ATAGCCCAGGTATTCAATTTTATCCATAGGTACCATATAGATAACTTACTAATTATACTTAAAAGATTAATGGAGATCTATAGTTGGCCAGATTATTTGTATCACCTTTGTAAACAGAGTATTTCAGGGTCAAAATGTTCCGATCTCTGAGCATTTTGTTCTAAAGTCAGATAGACTGTTCCAACCTTACAAGCTTATTTGGAAATGGTCCAACCTTGAATCAGGCCGTTCTAACCTCTACTTGGCAGTCAAAGTGTCCCATTTTAAGGTCAGACCACTTCTAGAGAATTTGGAATAGCCATTTTGATGTCAGGCGGCTTCTGGTGAGATCAGAGCACAAGGGACTGGAACATTTTGACATTAAAACATCTGCACACCTCTACTTGCCAAATATCCTCTCTCAGATTTTTTCTTAACCTCCCCTCTAATCTTTTCAAAACTTTTTATATGTCCTTACACACACACACACACATTATCTGTGAGTGAGTGGGCATTACCGAGGGGGGAAGGCAAGGGAAGGAGGGCGAGGGAGAGAGTGAGAGAGAGAGAGAGAAGATAGATAAATAAAATATCAAATATTTTAGGTTGATGTAGTGGTTAAGGTACTGGCCTGCAAACTGTGAGTTCTAGTTCTGTCTTGGCCACGAAAGTCAACTGAGTGACTTTGGGCCAGTCATTCATTCTCAGCCCAACTCACCTTACAGGGTGGTTATTGTAGGAAAAATAGGAGAAGGAAAGAATATTACAGTATGTACGTTTGCCACCTTGACTTATTTATAAAAGTAATAAAGGCTGGATGTAAATAAACAAATATAAAATATATGCTCCTCTAAAAAGCTTGTAATCTATTTGCATTCCGTAGTGCAACTTTGAGTTGAGATGGGATGAAACATGGAAGGACAATACGTTGCAGCTGCTTTTCAGGGGGAATGTGAATCAGTTTCTCTCAGATGGAAGGTTTGGAAAAATAAATAAAGAGAAGCATGCAAATAAATGTTCTTTATTGGTATAGTTTTCCCACTGTAGATGGACATTTTACTCAGTCCCTAAAGTGCCTTTGATTGTTCCTTTATCTTGAGAAGAAGTTGGTTTTAGCGTTGAAATGTAATTGCTTTGCTTTTTTGCAAAGTATTAAGCTACTGAAAATTTTTATACATTCAGAAATATGGATTTGCTCCTTTTGGTGTAATTTAATGTTTAGAAATAGTTTGTGAAAGAGCACCAAGTAAAGGATTCCTTTTCTCCTTACATTTCTTTCAATGCAGCAAGTTCAAATTATGGATCTAATATTTTTTAGTCTTCCAGTCAACAAACCTTCTTCTTTTACGGTTTGGGGGATTTGAAAAAAAATCAGCTTTCCTGTATGCCACCAAACAATTTGTCAAGATGAAGTTATAATATTATTTGGAACAATGACAAATTGCATGTACATTTTTACTTATTTTACAGGGGAAGTAATAACCTCTGTAAATTAAAAGATAAAATTATTCTCAGCAGATGGTCTTTTATTTTCATCCCTATTACGATTATTTAATTAAGCTACCATTCTCAATTTAAAAAAAACTCTTGACTGGCCAAATCCCAGAACTGGATTTGGTAACATTTAAAACAAAATAGAAGCAGGTAAATTTTGGAACCCGATAACTGCACTTTTAGATTTCTGAGTGTCTGAAGGGTATATGTCTTGTGATGCAGGGATATCACAGGATGGGGAGGGAATTTAACAGATGAAAGTAACTTATTTTCTCTCTCTCTCTCTCTCTCTCTCTCACACACACACACACCTTCCTAATACATTGCCTCCTAACTAGGGAGGATTTTGGCAAACGGAAAAGGGTAACAAGCCTTCTTAAATAAAATAGTGCCAATTACTCAGAATGAATAAGATCAGTGGAATTTACTTGTTTAGGGAAGGATATTTTAATAAGGGCCCATAAAATAAACCGCTGGATTAAATGGCATTTAGATCCCTAGTTTTCTCAGCATTCAAGTCTTACCCTTGGTAGAGAATTCAATTACAGAAAAATACGTGGAAAATAATATATCTTTTCCAGGAGGAAAATCCCGTCACTTACATTTTAAAATAATCAGGAACATGCTTCTCATCTACAGATAGTCCTCAACCTACAACCACAATTGGAACCAGAACTTTCCTTGCTAAGCAGGGCAGTTAAGTGAATTGTACGCAATTTTATGACCCTTTTTGCCATCGTTGTAAGTGAATCACTGCAGTGAATCATGCAGTCTTAAGCGAATCTGGCTTCCCCAATTGACTTTGCTTGTCCGAAACTGACTGGAAAGGTTGCAAATGGTGATCACCTAACCACAGGATGCTGCAACTGTCATAAATACATGCTGGTTGCCAAGCACCCAAATTCTATGTCAGGGCAAGTCAATGGGTGAGCTGCGGTGAACTGGCCACAACAAGTTGTCCCTTTCCGACTTTGAACAGTTGCTAAACAAATGACTAGGACTACCTGCAAAACCAGAGTTTACTATGTATCATCTATTCCATCTTTCAGTTTGTGCAATTAGTTTAATAGTCTTCCTTTTAATGGATTTATCTTAAAGAAGTAGAGATTCTTTTGTACCTTAACCCCCACAACTTATAATGTGCATAAATGGTCAGTAATTCCAAATTATTCAAATCAAGCCACTTGGGTTCTTTGCAACTTGGTTCTGTAAATACAAATTCCCAGCTACTTAAATCCCACAGGTTCTCAGTTCCTCTAGTCCCGTGATGGCGAACGAATGGCACACGTGCCACAGTTGGCACATGCAGCCATATCGATGGGCACGTGTTGCCCTGGCTTAGCTGCAGTGTGCATCGGCTGATTTTTGGGCCTTCTGGGCCCACCGGCCTCTGGAGGGCCTCCCAAGGGGTGGAGAAGGCCATTTTCACCCTCCTCAGGTTCCTAGGAAGCCTCTAGAGCTTGGGGAGGGTGAAAAACGGGCCTACTGGGCCCACCGGGCCCACCATGCCATCAGATTCCAAAAGCGGGGGGA
>JANHFK010009408.1:123204-136441 GCA_036250565.1 Sibynophis collaris | reverse complement strand
CTTTTCCCATCCAGACTTAGGCAAGTCAGTTGTTTAATTTCCCATCCAGATTTAGGCAGGTCGGTTGTTCATAGGGATCGCAAGAACAAAAGAGGGGTGGGTGGGTTTATACCTAATATTCTGAGGAAAGGAGCATCCCAACTTGGTCATTTTTCAAACTATTTGGAGCTTTTTCTCTCAAAATGTGACTAGTGTTTCTTCTACAGACAATTCTCAGAGTGGCCTCTTCAAAAAATGGATTCAGGAAACTACAGACTGATCAGTCTGACATCAATACCTGGGAAGATCCTGGAAAAGAAAAAGCAAGCAAAGTTATAACCAAAAGCCAACGGGTTTGTCAAAAACAGATCACGCCAGGGAAATCATATTTCATTCTTTGACAATGTGGCTAAATTAGTGGACCAGCGAAATGCTGTGGATATAGTACACTTGGATTTCTGTAAGGCATTTGACAAAGTACACCACAACCTATTTCTTAGTAAGTTAGAAAAATGTAGGACAGACAGCATCATCACCATGGATTCATAACTAGCTGACCAACCACACTCAACATATAGTCTTTAATGGAACTACATCTATATGGAGGGTGGAAAGCAGCAGGGTACCCCAAAGTTCTGTCTCGGGCCCAGTATTCTTCAATACCTTCATAAATGACTTAGATGAGGGAATAGAAGGGGAAATCATCAAGTTTGCAGCCAACACCAAACTGGCAGGAATAGCCAACACCTTATACAGTAGTCAAAATTAAGCCACTGAAAACAAAAGGGTCAGTATTGGAGAACAAAAAAGAATGAACCAACCAAAAGTTAAGTGAAAGGAAGCCGTATCCTGAAAGAAGGCAGATTTGCAAACGGGGGCACCAGGCAAAGCCTTTCATACTTAAATATTTTGTGGCATTTTTGTTTTATGGGTATTCATCTTATCTACCACCCACCCACACAAGGACACACCATATATATTCAGGATGGTATATTTTAAAAAACTCATGCTTTTCTTACTTAACCTCCTTCAAGTGCACTGAAGTCGGTGTGCACCTAGATCATGTTATAAGACAGATTTCCTGTACTTCGTGCCATCCAGACATGTTGGAACTGCTAACCCCAGAATTTCTGGCCAGCATAGGAGTGACTCGGGAATTGCAGTCCCAACATATCTGAACTGCATCAGTTAAAGAGGGCTATGGTAAGTATTTTGAGGGTTGGCTGGTTTGTTGTGAATCTGCCCAAAGGCAGGGTTCCACAACAAATAATAGTTGAAAGAAAACATGCTTTAGCACAACACATAAACCTAAGCAGTTTCTTAGGTCGGATTCAAGTATATAATTAGGAGCTTATTCCAAAAAAGTCACACTTTGTATATTTTTAACATCTTACTTTGACAGTGATTAGCTATATAAATTAGTCTGACACAAAGCTGGATTGTTAACACATCAAGTAAGAACTGTGCTTGAAAATTAGGATTGTACCCAATCCATACAGTGAATAATCTCTATCTATCTATCTGTCTGTCCGTCTGTCCATCCGTCCATCCATCCAATCCAATCCAATCCAATCCAATCTAATCTAATCTTTATACCTATCCCTTTAATGGTCTTGTCACCTACAGATTGATTTTTCACTGATGGTTCTTTTCTATAAATAACTGTATAGAAAGACTGAAAGAAAATAATTTGATTTCCTAAAATCTCACATTCTATTTTACAGATCTCATCATTCCTGCCGTACTGTAAATTCGTGAGCCTTATACATTATCCCTATAATTTGGTTATGGAAAGCAGCTGGCTCCTCTAATACTCCTCTTGTATTAGGACAGAACAGAAGCAATTGGGAATTTAGAGGCCGCCTGGTCCTTAAAGGGGTACGGGTAGTCCTCAATTTATGACCGCAATTGAGCCCCAAATTTCTGTTGCTGAGATAGTTGTTAAGTGAGTTTTGCCCCATTTTACAACCTTCCTCGCCACAGTTGTTAGGTGAATCACTGCAGTTGTTAAGTTAGTAACACGGTTGTTAAGTGAATCTGGCTTCCGCATCGACTTTGCTTGCCAGAAGGTCACAAAAGGGGATCACGTGACCCCTGGACACTGCAACCGTCATAAATATGAGTCAGTTGCCAAGTGTCCGAATTTTCATCAAGTGGCCATGGGGATGCTGCAACGGTTGTTAAGTATGAAAAAGTCACTTACGATAGTAACTTCACACGGTCACTAAACAAATGGTTGTAAATCGAGGCCTGCCCGTATTGGAATGTGAATAGGTGCCTGTGACAGTCTGGCCCACGTAAGGCTCTAAACAAATGCATTCCACAGACCCTGCTCACTCTTTGGCTCAAGCAGAAGTTACACCCATCCCTGTTATTTGTTTATTTCCTCCACAGGGTTTCCTTCTTGGCAGAAAACTAAGCCCAGAGCTAGGACAAGGCTGCTTGGGTACGTGTCTCTACCTGCTGCTAAGGAAGAGAGGTAGGGAAAAAAGAACCATGCACCAGGTGAGCCTCAAGCGGATGGGGTTGGCCCTCATCCTTGGTATTCTATCTGCATTGTACGTGTCTTTCTCAGCATTGCTAGGTGGCACCTGGTGGAAGACCAGAATCCACTTAGCTGTTGGGTTTTATATCTGTAAGTTAACTGTCAGTACCAGATTAAAAAAAAATAGATAACAGGAGGTTTTATGAGTGACAACATTATTAACCAATACTAGACAACGCATTACTCATTGACTCATCCTTTCAGAGGTATTTCCTTACCAGATTCTTCAGTACCTTCAACTATGACAGAGCTCCTAATAATGTATTGTGTTCACTGGAAAAGTTGGGACATATTCAGGGATGGATCTGCCTTGAAAATAGTCCACGTTGAACTGCATGGCACAGTCAAACCCCAGCAATACAGGTAGTCCTTGACTTACAGTTTTGTTTGTTTGATAGTGACCATTCAAAGTTACAATACCACTGAAAAAAGTGACTTATGACTGTTTTTCACACTTACAACGATTTATAGCATCCCCACAATCACATGATCAAAATTCAGACATTTGGCAACTGACTCATATTTATGACAGTTGCAGCATCGGGGGGAGGGGGGGGTCATGCGATCACCTTTTGCGAACTTCTGACCAGCAAAGTCAATGGAAGAAGCCCGATTCACTTAACAACCGTGCTACTTATTTAAAGTACGACGAGTCATTCAACAAATGTGGCAAGAAAAGTCATAAAATGGGGCAAAACTCACTTGACACTTAGCAATGGAAATTATGTTTTTTTTTATGATCGTAAGTCAAGGACTCCCTGTCTAGGATATATTTTATGATATTTTGTATTATGATAATTTTTGTCATAAAATGTTCTATTGCCAAATTTCAATTCCAGGGGAGTCACGAGTCTAAGATTTTGGACACATTCTGTAAGTTAGCCCATTTGAGGTAACTTGGTTCAAAAATTGTTGCTCTAGAGTCCATGGTTTCACCCAGTTAAAGGTTATGGGAACGATATATGTATGTGTGCAAGTAAATATGAAAAATGAAAGCAGTGCCTTACTTCATCATTTCTTTCTCTTTAGGTGCCTGGCATCCTTAGGCATCTGGGAATCAAATGTGAGTGTGATTGCAGCTTGCCTCAAATGAACCTGTTAAAATTCAATGTATTGGATAAAGAAGTTGGCATTGAAACTGGCCATTCTCTGGAAGGAAAGAAGCTTATATGGGTGGGGATGGAGATGGGTGATGGGTGGGATTGGAGGTTCTGTGGACTCAAAAAGCCCAGGCAATTTTGTACAAATGCTGTGTACCTTTATCAACCCATTTGTGTGTGATCAGATGTGATCAAACTACAACTGAAAATTGTTTATTAGGTGTTTTTTTTAATTGATGAAATGTTTAACCTTTTTGCTTCATTTGGCTAGAATCAGTCATAGAAATTAAATATGATAAGAAATGTATTGAGATTTCTAGAGGAAGTTCTCTAATCATTTTGATTAAGGTACATGTATTATGCCTTTACCTATTAAGAAAATTGTGATTTTGGAGTAACTTTTCTAAGGACATACAATTTATGTTGAGTCTGTATTTTTTCACTTCAAATGAAACATGTCTGTTGCCCAGAAATGCTGACATTTCAAAGTATATGTGAATGTGCTTTGAAAGATGTGGGTCAAAACATATTGATCCATTAATGGGCTTTCTTCAACCATCAAATCATAGTCTTTCCCATATTTTCTTGAAGAGAGTACAGGTAGTCCTCGGCTTATAAGAGTTCATTTAATGACCGTTTGAAGTTACGACGACACTGAAAAAAGTGACATGACCATTTTTCATACTTGTGACCCTTGCAGAATCCCCATGGTCATGTAATTTATATTCAGGTGCTTGACAACTGACTCACATTTCTGACAGATGCAGTGTCCCAGGGTCATGTGACCACCTTTTGCAAACTTCTGACAAGCAAAGTCAATGGGGAAGCCAGATTCACTTAACAACCATGTTACTAAATTTAACAACTGCAGTGATTCAGTTAACAAATGTGGCAAAAAGAGTCATAAAATGGGGCAAAATTCACTTAACAAATTTCTCTGTTAGCAACATAAATTTTGGGCTCAATTGTGGTCATGCGTCAAGGCCTGCTTGTATTATAAATGGCAAAAAAGAGACAGCAAAGAATTAGAATTCTTTAGCTTAGAAAAATTTAGAAAATTCTTTAGTATATTCCAAATCAGAAACAAAATTATACTTGAGTTGGTTTTGTTTCCACAATAATGTGCATTATTAGAATGCAATAATGTGCAGAATCTAAGATGGTAAAACTGGAAGCAGCTTCTTTCTTTGTCAATTTAAGCCAATTTGTGCGTCAACATTCTAGACCAACTTACTGAGCCATGGAAAGTTGGCGCCATTTTGCTAATACTCAAGTTGCAATCCCATACACATTTATATGAGAACAAACATTAACATATACGGTACCTTGCTTTCTGTATAGACGCGTATTGGCTTGGAAGTGTCTACAGGGTTCCATCCATTAGTAAATTGCTCCTTTGGTTGAAATCCTAAGCACATAGCGTTTATTAAAGAGAAAGTCCTTCTGGATACCTTCTGAGTAGAATATCCTTAGAATTGGACTATAAGGTTATATTGCATTATAAAGTTCTTTCCAACTTTCATCTTTAAATCTTTGCCAGCTAATATCCTGTTTTGGCACAGGGTGGAAGGAACTGTTGCCAGTCACCCTGTGATAATACTTTGCTATGATCTGCTCTTTGAAATATATTCTGCTTTGAATTACAGGTAGTCCTTGACTTATGACTACAATTGAGCCCAACATTTTTGTTTGCTAAGCAAGACAGTTGTTAAGTGAGTTTTGCCCCACTTTGCAACTTTTCTTGCCACAGTTATTAAGTGAATCACTGTAGTTGTTAAGTTAGTAACACAACTGTTAAGTGGTTCTGGCTTCCCCATTGACTTTGCTCATCAGAAGATCACAACAGGTGATCATAGGACCCAGGGACACTACAACCGTCATAAATACACACCAGTTGCCAACCATCCAAGTTTTGATTAAGTGTCCATGGGAATGCTGCAAAGGTTGTGTGAAAAATGATCATAAGTAATTTTTTCAGTGCCAAATTAATTAATCACTAAACTAATAGTTGTAAGTTGAGGACTATCTGTGTTATATCCCTATAACTGTGCCATCAAAAGGGTAACTCTAGGAGAACATACACATACAAATTAAATAGCCCACATTTCCTTATGGACCTGAATTCACTTCTTATGTCTGGTAACGGAATAACAATTGGAAGGGACCTTGGAGGTCTTCTAGGCTAACTCCCTGCTCAAGCAGGAAATGCTCTACTATTTCAGACGAATGGTTGTCCAATGTCTTCTTAAAAACCTCCACTGTTGGAGCACCCACAATTTCTGGGGGCAAATCTGGAGGCAACTTCTGGTATGAAGACTTGTCTTGTTTTAGCGAGAGAAGAAAGGGGAAGGTATAATTTCACTATTGTTCCTAAATACCAAAGCTGAAAGTTGACTAGCTAGCATGGCTGCGACGCTGAGGCTTCTCCAGAGAAACCAAGCTGGCCCTCCTTACAACTCTTCTGCTTGTCTGGAGTGGTTATTTGTTGCTGTTTAACTCAGTGCGCTTCATTGCTGAGACTGCTGGAGTGATTATTTATAGTCGGTGATATTTCTTAACTGTTGAGGTCATCCCACAAGTCTCAAGAGACAAAATTGGCTTCCATGAGACTGGCGACAACTCAGTCAAGTTGTAACTGAAATAGTTAGGCTTCATTTGAGGTCGGACTGCTTATTTTTCCCTTCCCACCCCCACAGTGGAGATGATTTTTTTAATAATATAGCTAAACTTGGTTTCCTTCTTTCTTGTGAGATAGGATCTGCTGGTGCTATACCCAGATAAGGGGATGCCTGGAGAATAACTTCCTCCCACCCATGATGTCATAAGTGCTGCATCTGGAATTTCCCCTTTCAAGGCTGCAGATGTTTTCTCTGTCTGTTAAATGTTTCGTAGGCGGGAGGTGTTGGTAATGTGGTTTGTAAACAGTCACATACACACAGACACTTGCAGCCCACTCAACAGCTACATTTCTCCATCCAATTACTATCATTAGCTAATTAATCCTTCCTGCCCTACATCTTAATGGCAAGAAAATGTTACCCTTTGAGTCTCTACTCCCAAAGGGAGACTCACCTGCTATCAGAGAGTAAAATAATACAAAGTGAAGTTGAACTGTTACTTTAGTTTTGGAAGTACCAGGTGCACCGAATACCAAGTCTATACTGTAGGTGAGAGGCACAAGTGCCTGTCTATCAATAACTTCCTGCAGTACCTTTGACTTCTCTGCTTGATCTAAGATCCAGAGAGGGAGCTGAGGGAGGGAACTGCAGCCAAACCAGCAAACAATCTTGTGGTATCTTAAGCCTCACCAATATCTTATAAATAACCTTTGATTTTTTTTGGGGGGGTGGATCACAATTTGCTTCCTAACAGCTGAACAAGATATTGCTGAATTTAACCAACAGCAAAAGATTTTAGGCAATCTGCAGACACTTAGAACATTGTAATAGGTACGATAATTAATAAGAGACTACAGGTAGTCCTTGATTTTGCAACCATTCATTGAGCGAATTTAAAGTTACAACAGCACTGAAAAAAATGGTTTTACAACAGGTCCTCACACTTACAACTCTCACAGCATCCTTAGGGTCACATGTGTCAACTCTGAAGCAAACCTGGCTGAAGCCATCTTTTGCTGCCTCATAGCTGCCATGGAGCCTGAGAGAGGGAAGGGAGTGGGGTAGTAGATAGCCCAGCTAACAGTCAAAATAAAAAGTTTTCCTGTGGGAACCAAGGTCATCGTAACAGGTGACTGGTGAAGGAGGAGAGGAGCCTGCCAGCTATATTCATTGGACAATGTCACTGATGATGACACCCGGGGGGGGGGGGGGAGTGTTACTTTTAATTAGGTGAAAACTGTGGGAATCTTTAGAGTTGGTTTTCACCGGCTTTGCCGATATGATGTATCCAATAAACATGTTCTTTGAGGAATCTATCTGCCTCAGAGTTCTGCTTTCAATGGGTGGGTTACTTGGACATGATCCAAATTCAGGGCTTGGCAACCAGCATGCATTTACAATGGTTGCAGCATCCCAGGGTCACGTGATCATGATTTGCGATGTTCCCAGCTGGCTTCCGACAAGCAAAGTCAATTCAGGAAAATGGACCCACTTAACAACTGCAGTGATTTGCTTAACCACCATGGCCAAGAAGATGTAAAATCAGGCACAACTCACATAACCACCTTGCTTAGCAACTGAAATTCTGGTCCTAATTGTGGTAAGCCGAGGACTGCCCATAGCCACCTGTATCGCATATAATCCATACCTGTATAAACAGCCTGTCTTCCTTCCCTTCCCCAAGGCCTCACACCAATTTAAATGCCATACCAGTCTAGCCGTTCTGTGCATCAGATGAAAAGAGCTGCAGCTGGTGAAAAGCTTATGCCTTTTAATAACATTTTTATTGAAGTGTTATTATTCAGAAAAGGTGCTATCAATCTACTGAGGAGTATCTTATGTATGTGTAGACATTGTTGTACAGGGAATGGGAGAGTTCTAAAATAGAGGTCAGAAGAAGTGTAACTTGTTGACTGATAAGAGGCAAGGCATTTGTCAGTGTGACATCCTTGCATTACGGAGCTGAGCAACCCATAGAGATTAGATTTTCTCAATTTGCTAAGATGCTGTAGGTGGTCTTGTTTGGCTTTAATAGTTGTATACGCTTGGTTATTGTGATTTGTAAAATGTTTATTCAGTGAAGTGTGGCTAGGCATGATTCAGTGCAGTGTAGAACCAAATTGTACTGTGAAGAGAAATTCTGGTCAGTTTAATTTCTGTGAAATAAATACAACTGTTTCCCGATAGATTAGTCTTTATGGTAGTTCTGTTTAAGAAGGCCCATCTTGAGCTGAGAGATGGCATCTTGAAGCTGATATGTTTCTCCCATTTTTTCCCTAAATATTGCTATGTCTGATGTCAATATTAATCTTATGTATTTACTTTTCAATTTCATATTGCACTATATCTCCAGAGACTCAAGTCAGCTTAACATAATATAACATTGCCTCTCAGAAAATGTTCTCTCAGGTCATAACCCCATGAGATGGATTATGTTGAGAGATAGCAACTGGACCAAAATCCCCCTGTATGTTTCCATGGTTGCCCCAAAGGTGCTTTTTCAAGAGGAAATTGGACTTACTTCTTTTTCTTTGAAGATGTTTCTCTTCTCATCCAAGAAGCTTCTTCAGCTCTGACTTGATGGTGGGAAATGGAAGGATTTATATTCCTTGTGGACAACTGGTCATTTGCATTCATTTAGAGCAGTGATAGCTAACCTGTTTGCCATTGCATGCCAAAAGCGGGAGGAGCGGGGGGGGTTGCACACATGCGTGTGCAACAATTCAGTGCACCCACGCTCCCCATGCTTTTGGCATGCAATGGCATGGTGGGCCCGGTAGGCTCGTTTTTCGCCCTTCCCAGGCTCCAGAGGCTTTCTAGAAGTTTTGGAGGGCAAAAACAGCCTTCCCCACCCCCCTGGAGGCACTCCAGAGGCCAGAAACAGCCGGTTTCCTGACTTTCGGTGGGCCCGGAATACCCGTAAATCAGCTGGCCAGCATCCGCATGCACGCTGCAACTGAGCTGGGGCAACGCTCGTGTGCCCAACAAAATGGCTCCATGTGCCAGCTGTGGCACATGTGCCATAGGTTCGCCATCACGGTTTTAGAGAGTCATTAACACCACTTGGATGAGAAGCGAAACATCTTCAAAGAAAAACAAGTAAATCCAGTTGCCTTTTGAAAAAGCACCTTTGAGACAACCATGACCTGGATGGCTGAGAATATCCATAGACATATGTTTTCATGGCTAATGCCAGACTTACATTTGGGGTTCCTCATTCCTAGTCCAACACCTTAGCACTCTTCAGGGGTGAAATCCAGCAGGTTCTGACAGGTTCTGGGAAACCGGTAGCAGAAATTTTGAGTAGTTCAGAGAACCAGCAAATACCACCTCTGGCTGGTCCCAGAGTGAGGTGGGAATGGAGATTTTGCAGTATCTTCCGCTGGAGTGGGGTAGAAATGGAGATTTTGCAGTATCCTTCCCCTGCCACCCCCACCAAGCCATGCCCTCCAAGCCACACCCACAGAACCGGTAGTAAAAAAAAAGAATTTTACCACTGATCTATTTCAGATAAACAAGAGACTTTTAATAGGAAACGAAGAAACATATACAATCATGCAAGTGTCCATGACTGTGGAACCAATATGCATTCTTCCCCAAACTGAAACACCTAAGTAACATCCAAGGGGGGGAAAAATCATGATTGACTACAAAATAATTATTCCAGGCGGTTCAAAAGCAGAAGCTGCATATTTTGCAATCAATCCAAGATTGAGACAGATGTGTTCCTGACCTGCACTTGAATTTAGCAATACAGTAGATCAGAAATAGTTCAAAAAGTGATTTGGTAATATAGCAAATTTTGCTATGTCAGAAAAGAAGACTTCTAGTTTCATGTTTGGTATGATGGATCCATTGTGCAGAGTTATAGAAAGCCCCTATTGACTTAGTGTTGTAAAGAATAGAGATGCTCAGACAAAGGGCTTTGATTATTAAAACAATATTTGCAGACCAGATGCCTTGTATGCAGATTACTCATTTGAAAAGCAAAGATGATTATATTCACTGTATAATATACTGACCTGCATCTGTAATCCATTTCCCTCCAAGAAAACCATCAGGATTATTGCAAGATCCTACAATACATGGTGGTAAGCATGTATTTTCTCCCCCTAAATATAATTGAATACTCATATGGCTGCTCCAGTAGCTTATTATATCTGCTCTTTCAGTGAGATGTCTGTGGCTTTTTAGGTCACTCATGACTGCAAAGCCTCTTTTCTTACAGTTCCCAGAGCTCAAAAAAAATCACACAGCTAAAATTGAGTGGTAAATGTTGAATAACATGATTTTCTGCCAGCTTTTGCCAGGAAATCAAGTACAATCCATGCGTTAAGACCCTAATAAATATAAAAATACCAATACAATTTGGTCCTTCCCCCCAAAGAAACAAAGAAAGAAATGAGCCCCAAATCCTATTCTTTCCTGTCAATGACCTATGTCAATGATGTCAGTGATGTATCTGCAGAACAAAGCACCAATCCATAACCTTAATCTGTATTTCCAAGAAGGCTTCAGACCACCCTTTGTTCCAGAACTGTTCTTAGAAAATAGTGATAGGGGTTACAGCAAAACCATGTTTGGTCTAGTGGTTAAAAGCATTGGGCTAGAAACCAGTAGACAGTGAGTTCTAGTTTCACCTTAGAGCCATGAAAGCCTGCCGGGGACCTTGCACCAGTCCCTCTCTCTCAGACCAACTCATCTTCACAGGGTTGTTGTTGTGGAGGAAATAGGAGGAGGAAGGAATATGTTCATCGCATTGAGTTCGTTCACTCACTCACTCACTCATTCATTCATTCAATTTCTATAGTCACTCATCTCAGTCAATGACTCTGGGCAGTTTCAGTTCAAAAAGTATATTACAGATAAAAAAAATTTTTTTAATTTATTTATTTATTTATTTATTTGATTTATATGCCGCCCTTCTCTGAAGACTCAGGGCGGCTTACAATGCGCTAAGCAATATTAAATTAAATTAAAACAATGAAAACAGTAAAACCAGTACAATCCCTGAAAACATCCAATTAAATATACTAATGAAGGCAGCATATAAATAGATAAAAAAAGGAAATAAATTTGGGAAATGGGTATTTTTGATGGTCATGCCCACCGTAATAATCATTTTGTGAGAACATTCATAACATGTTGTCAACTTTGTCTATGTGTCCACTGGCTCAAAAAGAGAGGGAGCTGCGATATATAAGTGGACATTTCTCTAGTAAATTCCCAGTCAATAATAAGTTTAAAAACAATGAGAAACAATGAAATATTGTATCTATTGGATTGTTTATTGTTTGAGTTATATTTTAAGGTTTGTTTCAGTTGTATTTCTCTAGGTTTAATTGCATTTCTTTAAGATGAAAAATTGTCTAAGAAAATAAATTTTGCCTAGTTGTAGTTCTGTGGATGCTATTTATCTCCTCTGCCAAGACTTTATTGATCCACAATCAAATTCCTATAAAAATATAGCCATATATTTAATGTTGTTGCTGCTTAATGAAAACCAGAGTAGTGCTAGGCTAGGAGCAAGACCCAGGGCCACTTTTAGTCAGGAAATCTCTCTAGGTGACTTTGGTTCCTCTAAACCACAGATGTCAAACTTGCCACTTCACGTTGCCGTCATGTGACGTTTCGCGAAGTTTCCCCCATTTGTGGAGCTGGGGTGGGCGTGGCCTGCATGTGACACATCTGGCCCCAGGCCGCCAGTTTGACACCCCTGCAATCAAGCCTACCTCATAGAGTTGTTGTTATGAGGAGAAATGGATGGAGGAAATGCTACATATGCTGCCCTGAATTCTTCTGCAAAAAACAGGACATAATTTGAATAATTGAACTAATAATAAATCATTTGTCTTTCAGCAACATATATCACTTGTCCAAATTCTTCAATTTGGCATTGAGTTTTCTCTGGAATTTCCAGCTTCTTTCATTAAACTATTTTTAAGATGGCTTGGGCAGAGTGAAGCCTCTGAAGGAGAATTCCAGGAATAATGTAAGCAGCTCTGTTTTCCTTTCGGAGGCAGATGTAAGTGTCATTTTAGAGGAAAGTCTATTATAGCATGTTAAAGATCGCTAAGAGTATTGTGTGTAAACTTCGATTATAGTTTGGAACATATAGATGAAGCCTGTACAGGTAGTCCTCGACTTACAATAATTTTTTTAGCAACCATTTGATGTTTCAATGGCACTGAAAAAGTCACTTATGACCAGTCCTCACACCTATGACCCTCGCAGCACCCCCCTGGTCACATGATCAAAATTCAGGTGCTTGGCAATTGGCATGAATTTATAATGGTTGCAGCATCACACTGATTGCCCCTTGCAACCTTCCCAGCCATCTTTTGACAAGCAAAGTCAACAGGGGAAGCTGGATTTGCTTAACCATTGTGTGATTCACTTAATAAGGTTGCAGAATCGACTCTGATTCACTTAACAACTGTCTTGTTTAGCAACAGAAATTCTGGTCCCAATGGTAGCTGTAAATCGAGGATTACCTGTACATCATGAAATAATAATTTTCAGATGCTACCAAGGATTATTTTGTTTCTAACAATTGGTACTCTATTATACCAGTTATTATTTTCATCAAAGGGTTGTAACAGTACAACATTTTATTACAGATGCTCCTGAAAACAGTTTGTGTTTTCAACATCTCAAAGACAGCAGAGAAATCACATTCTGAATGTTCTTCCTCCACCCCATTGTTGGCTCTTTGGGAAAGACAGACAAAACTCAAGAATAGGAAGGCCTTTATGGAAGATGGTCTCTGAAGTATCTTCAAAGTAGTAGCTGACTTCATTCTGCCACCTTAGAAGCCAGTATTTGTTTTTCTTATGGTTGTTTCCGACGGACTTCCTTCAAAATGCTATTTCTACCCATACATCTGTCAGCGTTCCAGAAACCCCCCTCCATAGAAACGGACTCCACAACTTTCATTCTTCAAAGTTCCATTTTTATTTAAGGAGAGATACTGGCACATCTGGGAAAACCCGAAT
>JANHFK010009408.1:50450-60766 GCA_036250565.1 Sibynophis collaris | reverse complement strand
TACAGAAGTTTAGCTACAGATTCCTATTTAACTCTGCAGAAGTAGTCTTTTTGTCTTGCCCTTCTTATATTGTATTTTTTTTTAAAAAAAGAGATTTGCTGCAGTTGTTCCAGAGGACACCAGGATGATCAAAGCCTTAGCAGATTTTAACATTTCTCCCTTCTGAAAACCAGAGATGGGTGGAAACAGTGAGAATTTTTTGTCTGTGTAGGGACACCCCCCCAAAAAAACACATGAGCTTAATTCAACCCTCAAGAACTGATGTGAAGGAGACAAACTGCGTAACACAAGTGTATTTGTGTTAAGTTTTATAAACAGGAACAGTTATAAAACAGTAACAAACATATCATAGGAAACATTCACAATAACAAAAAAGTTTCTTGAACAGGATTTGAACCTATGCAAACAGAGTGAATTTGGATTTTTTAAAAAAAAACAGGATTTGAAAATCAGGTGAGTTAGCTCAGTTAAGAGTTCAAGGGTTAGGACTCTTTTTTATATATTTTTAATCCTTACGTACATGTTCGTAAAAGCACCATTGTCAAGTTAAATTCGGAATCATTCCGAAGCGTGTATGGCTCTATACATGCTAGAAAAGGCACTCCAAATAATAATAATAACAGTTTTATTTGGCATTCAATCCTTTGGGGGTTACAAAGGTGGAGGAAGTGCAATCGCTTTCTTGCTACATCCCAGTTGATTTCTAGTCATCACCACCAACTTAGTAAAGGTGAACATCTCATGAAGGTGGCCTGTTCTGCAAATATAAGCTCCGTCCATAAATTTTATAACCCTGCTGGTCAGACTTTACCACAACAGAGATTAAGAAACCTGTGGCTCTCCAGATGACGGACCACAACCACCATAAAGGTTTTTCGATGGTGATTTAGATCAAAATCCAATATCTGAAGGACCACCGAAGACAATTCTTTCCACAGACACGATCGTGCCATTTCCCTTCCCTTCAGTAAGGTTGATATTATGGCATATTCATGCCTGTGGAGGGAATATGGAAAGACTGGGCTAGTTAAGAAAGTTGCTACTCTTCCTGTTGGCTAGAGTTAGCAATCTTCAAGAGGTGATTTCTGGCATACGATCTTGTGCAATGAGAGTGTCCCAAATAGTTTCAGTCATAACCTTAAGGTCAAATAGATTTCAATGTGAAAGCTGACATCTTGTGAATACTTTTTCTTTTTAAATGCAGTATTACGTTTTGAAAGACTATTCTGGGCACCACAGGTGACCAGACTATTATAGACTATTCTGGGCACCACAGGTGACCATAATTATGGCAAGGGTGAATGTCCGACTATGGCTTTGAAGGGTCCAGCTTGGATCTTAGATTAAGGAGAGGATAGAAGAGCAGTTTTCCCTTCTTGAAACAAGCAACCTTAATTGCCCTTGGAGAAAGGATAAACTAAATACAATAAATCTCTCGTACGGCACGCATACAAAAAAATGGCAACATCTTGAAGGAGAAGCACCACAAATCGGAACAGGTATGCCATGCGTTTCTATTGCAACAAACCATCGTAAGCTACCATGTGGTGGTATTTTACCCCTGAGTTAAGTCTCTACAAAGGGCAGTTTATCGAGGCCAAAAAGATGCTCGCTTCGGATTTGCTGCAACGTAGAGCAAATTGCCTTCTCAATCCAGAGAAGGATCCAGCTATGGCTTAGCATTGAGACAGAGACAAAATCAGCTTCAAAGATGATGACAGACCTCTCAGACATTAATCCATTTATTCCGGCAAAATTTGGAGGTAGCTGTCAAGATCTTCTAAAGAAAACTGCCTTCATTGGTAAAACGGAAATACATTAATGTGTGTTCCTTAAAGTCAGCCGTGGCCCTTCCCAAAGAGAGGAAAGGAAACAGACCCATCTGGTTTGAACACTTGAAAAGCAATCTTTAAAAAAAAATATAGCGGGCTACCCAAAGATGTTTGCAGACAGGAGAGAACGTATTCAGAACTCTGGGCCGGCTTGTGCTCTGGGTCTGCTAAAAGCAGAAGGGGAGGAAGACAACGCAGTAACATCACAAACACACACACACACATACCCACACATCCTTCAGAGGCAACCTTGTGGCGTGGTGAGGGGGACGGTAGAGCCCGAGTCGTAATCCAGATCCACCGTGGTATGAGCGCTTGTGCTGAGGTTGCTCATGGAGGTGCCGGTTCCCATGTGCTGACGGTCCCGCAGACTCTGGATGTAGCTCTTTGGGGAGCAAGCGGAAAACAAGAGATCATGAAATTACCTCAGGGGAAAGGGAAATCAGGAATTCTCTTCAACGAGTGGATACCGGCAGGGGTGTTGCATTAGGAACTCCCTCACATTTTTTAAAAAGCCCCTCACTCTAGCCACTTCGGATGTGAGGAAGGATTGTTGATGTGAGGAATTTCCCTCACTTCCAACTATCAGGGACCCTGACTTTCCCTCTGCCATGAAGATGGCTTCTCATCCTGGTACTTCCCCACTTGCACAGGTAGTCCTCAGCTTACGAACACAAAATTTATGTTGCTAAGCGAGAAATTTGTTAAGTGGGTTTTATCCCATTTTACGACTTTTCTTGCCACATTTGTTAAGTGAATCACTGCAGTTGTTAAATTAGTAACAGGGTTGTTAAGTGAATCTGGCTTCCCCATTGACTTGTCCCCATTGGCTTCCCCCGTTGACTTGTCAGAAGGTCACAAAAACGTGACCACGTGACCCCAGGACACTGGAACGGTCATAAATGTGAGTCAGTTGTCAAGCATCCGAATATAAATCATGTGAAACCCTGGGGATGCTGCAATGGTCGTAAGTGTGGGAAATGGCCGTAAGTCGCTTTTTTCAGGGCCATTGTAACTTTGAATGGCAACTAAGCAAACTGTTGTAAGTCAAGGACTACCTGTAAGAGGCCTTCCATTACTATCCTCCCCAAACCACAATTCATATGGAGAAAGGCAGGTTGCGGAACATTGCCCTGAATTTTTAAAATTGATTTCTTTGTATCAGATTCCGGGATCTGTCCCAGCATTCAGTATTCAATAAACACCGAAATGCTAAATAAAACAGGGAAGTCCAGTATTTCCCGAGTACAAAATACAAAAGTCAGAATTTCTTCTTGCCACGCATCGCCATGTGTGGCGGTCATCATCAATCCCAGACGGATCTAAACTGAGATTAGACCCTTGAGTGGCGGAATATGCTTCTAATATGACTATATTACAAACAATTGCCTGTTTATTTATTTCAAAATTTGGTAGGCTGGTTCCTCATTAGTCTGGGTGGATATATGAATGAGAGACAAAGACCTTGCAGTTTTAAGCAGACAAAGCCTTTTTGGCTCTTCTAACTCTAAAGGTTCCATTATGAAACCAAATATTACTATATTGCACTGGTGATATATTTCCAATCAAGCCAGGAGAGAATTTAATCAATCTATTCAGAAGGTCCTCTGGACATAACCAGGAACCCTCGGATGGCAATTTTCCCAGAACGAAGAGAACAGAGACCCTCCCATTCATAGGCCTTTGGGTCAAAGAAGGAAAGAAATGTTTTCTTCCTAAGAAACACTTGATGGTAAAATAGCTATCTTGCACATTAACCCTCTTGACTGACAAATTATTTAAGAGCTGATTTGCTGCTCTTCAAATCATGAATATTTTCCAATGGTCTTACGTAATACTTGAAAGCCAGCCCCTATGCCTTTTTATATCAGCATAAAAGGAATGAAAATATGGAATGTTTTTGATACACTTTATGCTGCTATAATAAAACAAGACAGTTATTAATTAAATTAGTTTCTGCATAAAGCTAAGATGTGTGTGTATATGCATGCATGCAGAGGTGAAATTCAGCAGGTTCTGACAGCTTCTGGAGAACCGGTAGTGGAAATAGTTTGGAGAATCGACAAATACCACCTCTGGCTGGCCCCAGAGTGGGTGGGAATGGAGATTTTGCAATACCCTTCCCCCAGGAGTGGGTGGGAATGGAGATTTTACAGTATCCTTCCCCTGCCACGCCCACCAAGCCACACCATGCCCAAGCCACACCCACAAAACCAGTAGTAAAAATTTTTTGAATTTCACCACTGCATGCATGCAAGCATATAAGTATATGAATATGTATCTGTATGTATATGGAGGGCCCATTGAAGCACAAATAGAAAAAATGAAATAAAAATCTGGGTGAGAAAGTAGATCTTCAGGAGCTGCAAAGGCAATGAAGAAGGAGCCAAGCAACTCTTCATAGCAAAGGGATTCCCAAACAGGCACAAAAGTTGATCACTGTTATCATTTTGAGCACCCCAAAGCCATTCTGGGAATGGGAAGCTCCATTGGCTGAGACGGTGGGATTGGCTTCCTAGCAGCTCAGGGATGAAGGGGCGGAGCAGCCACCGGTCGCAGCTACTCACTGGTGCGAGGACGTCTCCGGCGCAGCGTTTGATGGCACCGGCCTTGTGCCGATAGGAGCCTTCCTGTGGAGCTTGGCATTGCCTCTTTTTGGCTTCGCGCTGTCGAATCCGTAAGAGTTGCAATTGTTTCTGGCGCCGATTCAGGACCACTGAGCCACAGAAGAGAGACATGAGACTGGATGATGGAGACTTAGCTTAAAATCCCACATGGAACCAGCCTTACCCAGCCCCATTTTGGGAGAAAAAGACTGCTTGAAAGAGAAGCTTTTATTCAGACTATGGCCTCTGACTTATAGGTTCTGGAGTTTGTCTTGTCTCCTACTCCTTCCCTCCTCTATCTCCTTCAAGAGCAGAAAGGCTAAAAATGTCTACTCTGTTGTTATAATGCTATATAAAATTCCTAAAAATCTCAGCTTCCTTAAAGATCAGAAAAGGCAGAAGCAATTTCTCCCAACCTTCCTCCAATTAGCTACACATTAATTTCACCTTTCTCTCCCCACAATATCGCAATGTTAACCTCAAAATCTTTACAGAATCTTCCTCTATGCATGCACTTACAGGTAGTCCTTGACTTACGGTCACAATTGAGTTCAAAGTTTCTATTGCTAAGCAAGACAGTTGTTAAGTGAGTTTTGTCCCATTTTACAACCTTTCTTGCCACAGTTAAGTGACTCATTGCAGTTAAGTGAATCATGCGGTCATTCAGTGAATCTGGCTTCTCCCATTGACTCTGCTGGGCAGAAGCCTGCGGAGGAGGTTACAAATGGTGATCACATGACCCTGGGACACTGCAACTGTCATAAATACATGCCAGTTGCCAAGCATCTGAATTCTGATCACATGACCATGGGGATGCTGCAACAGTTGTAACTGTGAAAAATGGTCGTCTTTTTTTTACAGTGTCTTTGTAACTTTGAACGGTCACTAATGAATTATTGAGGACCATCTGTACTAATTTCACTTTTGTTATAACAAACTACGAACGCATTATAGCATATAATGTTTGAATAGTGTGTCTGAAGAGCCGCATGTACTGTAGGTATGTATGACAAGCCATAAATATAGTATACTGTATGTATACGTCAAATATAAAAATATATACATACAAATATAAAGGTAGTTGACTAACAACAGTTCATTTATTGACCATTCAAAGTTACAACGTTGTTAAAAAGTGACTTATGACCATTTTGCACACTTATGGCCATTGCAGCATTCACACAGCCCCATGACCAAAATTCAAACGCTTGGCAACTGACTCATATTTATGACCGTTGCAGTGTCCCGGGATCATGTGATCTCCTTTTGCGGCCTTTTGACAAGCAAAGTCAATGGGGAAACCAGATTTCACTTAACGACCGTGTTACTAATTTAACAACTGCAGTGATTCGCTTAACAACTGCAGCAAGGAAGGATGTAAAATGGGGCAAAGCTCACTTAACAAATGTTTCACTTAGCAACATAAATTTTGGGTTCGATTGTGGTCATAGGTAGGTACCTGTACAAATAAACCACAGCTCTGGTTCAGGTGAGTGAAGGAATGCAATTTTTGCCAAATACCTCCTCCTGATGACATAAAAGGAAGGGAGTGGGAAAGACAATATTTAACTCTTGCTATGGCCTTTGCTGTTTGAATAATTGTGCCAAGGCATTGTGGAATGTGTGCAAACAATATCAGTGCTAAAAGGCTAGTAGGAGAACAACACATCATCCTCAACTTACTGTTGTGGTCTGCCAGTGGCCTGCAGAGCTGGCAGCAGAGTCGGACAGTGAGGAGGTTGGGGGGGAACATGGCCCAGTCCTAGAATCTGGGGAATCAGCCTTATCCCGAAGGACTGTGGCATTACACATAATTAAGTCATGGGCATGGCTTCCATAAGAGCTGGTGATGGCCAACTACCTAGATCAGGAGTGTCAAACTCAAGGCCCGGGGGCCAGATCCGGTCCACAGGGTGCTTAGATCTGGCCTGCAGGGCCAACCTGGAAAAGCAAAGGACCAGCCTGTGGTGCCTCTGCCAGGGAAAATGGAGCTCAGGAGCCCATTTTCTCTGTCAGAGAGCTCAGGTCACCACAGGTGCCCTCGACACTAGTGACATCGAGCTAGCCACACCCACCCTGACCACACCCACTCTGCCCCCCCAAGGTCAAACACAACCCTGATGCGGCCCTCAATGAAATCGAGTTTGACACCCCTGACCTACATGGTCTTAAAAGAGATAAGAAGGATGGGTAGAAGATAAAGCTCTCCATGGCTAATCCATAGATGGTTCTTATTTAAAGTACTTCAGATAAGCCCCACCTATGTTACTGAAAATACAAGAATATTGTCATCTTGCTTGTGGGTTTGTCACAGATTTCTAGGTGGATGTTGTGAAAAGTCAAAGCCTATTCTATCATTGTTCCTTACGTTTCTAATTCAGGGATCATCAAAGGTTCTTACTGGTGTTCCCAGAGGCTCTGCAAAGCCTTCTCAAAAATTAAATACAATGAAATTGCATAAGATATTGGCATCTTGTAGAAGCACATTTGATGTTTTCCAAGTATCATAAGAGGCTGCGATTTGAAGATTTTAAACCTAGGCTACTATGTGGCCAGAAAAGAATTACCTATATGCCATTCAAAGTATGAAACAATTGGAACTATATTTTCTGCTTGGCTACTATTAGACTAAGCTCAGCCAGGCTCTTTATTCCTTTATTGTTTTTTTTCTTCTCAATTGATGGACAATTAATCTTCAGGGGTGGGAAAGGATAATTCCATCAAACGTTCCAAATCACTTTTGGAAAGCATCAGAGAACTGGTAAAAGCTGGGGCTCTGCAAAGCTTTGATTCAAACTGATGCTTTAAGCCAAATCAGATACCTTTGGATCTCACTAGATTGTTGCATATACACAATTTATCAAATTAAATCAACAAGCTGAACCCAATCAGTCTGAACTGGCAAGCTATACCGAACTGATTTGGCTCATCTGACTGAATCAGGGCTTGTTGCATTGAATCCAATCCTTGCAATTGAGGTTTGGATGAGTCCTGTACATGTGACAAAGGTCTGTGAGATTCTTGAAAATTCGGTTCTGCAGATGTTCCAAGTGAAACTCTTCTGTCACCAAAACTTGGCAGCAAGCATCCTACCAGTGCAGAAAAGGTTTAATCTCTGCTTATCTTCTGATCATAGCAATTTGGCACTCAGATTTCTATTTTTTTACTTACTCTAGCGTTTTATCATTGCTTGAAATATCTTACAATGATCTCGACAAGTCTTCAGATTTCAAAGCTGTTGAGGGCAAAGTGACTCATCCTGTATGCATACCAACCTGCCGTCATGACCGATAGTATCCTAAACAATACACAGTTTGTGAATGTTTCCATTTGGAATTCTCCATTCCTTGTGGATGCAGATAATTTGCATCACATTAGCAGGTCAAACAACACTAAAAAAGAAAATAGAGGATTCAATGGCAGCATGCCTGTCATTATCATGATACACGAGTGACAGAAAAGAGACACACTCTGTAAGTAGTTAAAAGTTCCATCTGGCCAGGAATGGCTGTAATCAGCGGCACAATGAAAAGATGGAAAGTTGCAGGTCAGACGGAAAATAAGTTTCCCTTGTTCCACATCTGCAGGAAAGGGCATCTGTCAATCATTCCTTCTAGAGGGAGGCTTGTCCAAATTTGCAACCACATGCAAAGTCATGTTTTTGTAAGTTTTTTTTTAAAAAATCAACATCAAAATGAATCAGCCTATTATGCAGTTTTAAACAAATGTGAGGATGAGAAGCAAGCTGTTGCAAATTGGCACAGGTTCTTCAGAATATTAATATGAAATGAAATGCAGCAAACTCCAGAAAAATAAAGATGTGCACTCACTCGTCCTCCATCCTAGCACTGTGTGTTTGTTTAAACCATTTATGAGATGGATACCCAGCTCATTCTCGCCGTTCTGAGTGGCTAACAACAGACAAATGAACTAGCAGAACAATAATGTGCAATGCACAAGAACCCACTAAAAATAACATTTTTTTTTCATTCAAACCACACTGGTCAGACTCACCTAACATCAATGCCTGAGGAAAGATCCAGGTTTTCAAGGTCTTCCTAAAGACTAAAGGGGACGCGTTGTCGATCGAAAGGTCAGCAGTTCAGTGGTTCGAATCCCTAGCACCGCAAAACTGGGTGAGTTCCCGTTACTTGTCCCAGCTTCTGCCAACCTAGCAGTTTAAAAGCACGTAAAAAATGCAAGTAGAAAATAGGGATCACCTTTGGTGGGAAGGTAACAGCGTTCCATGCGCCTTTGCCATTTAGTCATGCCGGCCACATGACCATGGAGATGTCTTCTGACAGTGCTGGCTCTTTGGCTTTGAAACAGAGATGAGCACCACCCCCGAGAGTCAGGAATGACAAGCACATATGTGCGAAGGGAATCTTTACCTTTAAAGATTAACAGGTTTTGCCTTTTGGGTCTTGTGGACAATGCTGTCCCAAAGTGCACATGCCACACAAAAAAGTCATATCTCCTGAATCCCATTGGATGACACGGCTTCGTAGAGGAAACTCAAGGAATGCACATTGTATAAAATCTAATGGGATGAGCAGACACAATCGGGAATAGACAGTCCCTCAAATATCCTTGTTCTGTACCAGGTAGGGAGTGCTAACAAGTACTTTGAATTCAGGGGTGGGTTCCACTTACCTTCGCTACCAGTTCACCATGGGAGTGCACACACGCATGTGCAGAGCATCCGTGGTGACGTCTGGGTGGGTGGGCGGAGCTTCCTGCTACCACTACTACCGGTTGGTAAGATCCGGACCGAAACAGTAGCAAACCCACCACTGTTTGAATTGTACTTGGAAGCAATTCTTGGATTCCTGGAATGCTTACATGGAATAGAGGCTGAGTAGCAAGAATTGCATCTAACTAATAATCCTTTTGCATATTTTATTCCGTACAGTCATGCCTTGATGATCATTTTCTTGTTTCACAATGGGAAAGTAATTACATTACTCTCATCCCCCTTTTTCAGAAAAAGAATTAAGAGCGTGTATATGGCTAGACCCATTAAAGTCTTGCCTGAGCAGGAATTTGAACCCATCCTTAATCTATTCAAACAAGAAGCTTGACTGTAATTACATGCTTC
This sequence comes from Sibynophis collaris, assembly GCA_036250565.1. Classification (NCBI taxonomy): domain Eukaryota; kingdom Metazoa; phylum Chordata; class Lepidosauria; order Squamata; family Sibynophiidae; genus Sibynophis; species Sibynophis collaris. Next base: position 51,230 of record JANHFK010009408.1, on the reverse strand, counting down.
CATTTAACACGAGATTCGTAATTTATACCTAAACATCTAAGTTTGGCATGCAGAGGTTAAGAATGAGCCAGTTTGCTTTCTAGCCCAGTGGCACCGGCATAGAAAGCAAGTCAAGGTCCATGTTAGCCATGAAAGCCAGTTGGTTGACCCTGGGCCAGTCATTCTCACTCATCCCAACCCACCTCATGGGTTTATTGTGGTGGGAAAAATAGGAGGAGGAAGGTGTGTTGGATATGTTCACCACTCTGAGGTATTGGTAAAAATAATAAAGGTGCAAAATAAATTGATAGTAAATAGATATAATGTTAAATGTATTAATTTATTATGCTTTTTGCTTAAATTAAAATTAAAGTGGTCATTTTTGCCACATCATGTTTTGCTGTTTTTTTCTTGAGAAGAGATCTTTTTAGGCTCAAGGCAGGTTCAACTCCTGTACTAAGTCTTTACCGGCTTCCACAATCATCTGATGCCTTAGGTAGCTGGCAATAGTACCTAACACAACCTTGATTGCTTTTTGGAAGCTAAGTAGAGTCAACATTGAACTTCAGCGATGGTCCACCTGAAGTTTACAGGGCTGTTACAAAATAGAAAAACATATTTGGAAAAAAGGCAATGGCAAAATAGTATATACTCTGCAAAGATCACATGAAGTGTTAATATCACTTTATAATGCCTTGGTAAGGCCACACTTGGAATACTGCATCCAGTTTTGGTTGCCACGATGTAAAAAAAAAAGTGGAGACTCTAGAAAGAGTGCAGAGAAGAGCAACAAAGATGAGT
>JANHFK010009403.1:16496-32181 GCA_036250565.1 Sibynophis collaris | reverse complement strand
GAGTGGTGTTACGTGGGAGGATTTTGCTCTCCCAAAGATCCCCCGTGCAGCTGCGTTCTGTACCAACTGGAGCCTCCGAGTGCATCCCAAGGGCAGCCCCATGTAGAGAGTGTTGCAGTAGTCCAAGCATGATATGACCAGAGCTTGAGTGAAACATATATCTTGCATCGACCAGCCGACACTACAGCTCTAAGTTTTAAGCGCACTCTTTAAAAGTTTGGTCTTTATTGTCTTTTGGAACGGCAACAGTTTTCTTAAACATTTTCTGAATTTGACCTAAATGTATCAGAATTTTCCTACCTTTCAGAAAAGTTGCTTGCTAATGGAAATGTCCTTTTGAAAAGCAGGTATATTTTGTCCTTTCTTTAAGGAATTCAAATTAATTAAATTCACTATGATTTCCAAATCATAAAGCTTTTCAAGAGCTGACCTGATTTTTTTCCTTATTTGAGGGAACATATTCTTTCTACAAGGTGCCAAATATCATACCAACAAATTTTCCTAATCAGAAGTAGCTTCTAAAAGTCAAGAGTCCATAAAACTCAAATATGGAGATGTATCATGTAGATATTGTATCCTATTGGCTCTACAGCTTAAATATAGCTTCTCTGAAGAGCCAATCAAGCGTCATGGTACTCAGATACTTGTCCTTCTGAGATGAAAGCTTCAGTTCTAGGACTGTTCTGAAAGCACACAGGGCTTCAAAATACAAACATCTTAATCATGACTAAATGAATATACGGCCCTATAGTTGGCAACAACTAGCGGAATGAAATCCACAGGGACCCCATTCCTTCCTTTCCTACAGATCAAAGCCCACAAGATGAATGCACATTCCTAATTAATAAAGAATCCACTCAAAATCCAAATATGAGCAGTGGCTAACTCACTGCTCACTCCAGGAGTTCGATTTTCACCGGCTCAAGGTTGACTCAGCTGGAATTCCATCCTTCCGAGGTCGGTAAAATGAAGACCAGATCACTTGTGTCAAACTCCCCACATCATGTTGCCATCACGTGACGTTTCACGATGTTTTTCCCATTTGTGGAGCTGGGGTGGGTGTGGCCTACACGGGACACATCTGGCCCACGGGCTGCCAGTTTGACACCCCTGACCTAGATTCTTGGGGAAAATATGCTGACTCTGTAAACCGATTAAAGAGGGTTGTAAAGCACCGTGAAGCGGTATATAAGACTAAGTGCTATTGCCATTTTTTCACCAAATTCATATCTCAATCTGAATCATAAGATATTGTTTTAATATGAAACCAAAAGTAAAGCAAGCAGTAAGAGAGTTCTCTAATATCTGAGCAAATGAGAAGAGACAGTCTGCACAAGAGCATTGCATTTATGCCAATGCAAGCTTCTTAATTTTCTACAGGATTAACAGTAGTTTATCAAAGAGGCCAAAATCCTAAACTGGAACTCCAAACATAACTAGATAAAGTTCTTCTGGCCATGACTGATGCCAGAGTAGCAAGGAATCCTGTTATATTTCAAAACTGTGAAACTGCACTCTCAAAAACATTTACTAGAAGATGCTGCAAATCTAATCCCACTTCACCTTGTGCTAGTATGCCTACCCTTATCTTTATTAAATTCTTATTATTCAGGTTTTTTTGCATACATCACCACTTTTAGACTTTAATGCAGGCACCAGGCTGCATTCTTTTAGTTCAAGAAGAAAAGAATTGGATTGGGTAGCAATAATTTACTGAGAGCATCCTCCTTGCAACCTCTCTGAACAATAATCTTGATATTACATAGTTGGGAACAATCCATCCCAAACCAGGCACTCTTCCAAATGGCCATTGCTGAGCATTCTGGGAATTGGAATTAGCCATGCTAGAAATTTTCAAAATTACATATTAACACAAACAGGAGGTACCCATTGAAATGGGTTGTTCTGAATATAGGAAAGCAATTTAATTTGGGCCTACAAATCTTGTTCAGTGGGATTGGTGAGCCCTGGTGGTGCTGTGGTTAGAATGCAGTATTGCAGGCTAAATCTACTCACAGCCAGGAGTTTGATCCTGATAGGGCTCAAGGTTGACTCACCTTTCCTCCTTCCAAGGTCGGTAAAATGAGAACCTAAAACGTTGAGGATAATTGTTGCTAACTTTGTAAACAGCTCAGAAATTGCTGTAAAGCACTATCAGCAGTATATAAGTCTAAGTGCTATTGCTGTTGGAGGGACCACAAAATGATGTCTTCCATTTCTAATCCTACCAAACTTTGCTTTAGGATACCATGATTTTAAAGTTGAAAAGTATAGCTCCATCTAGCAGCAAAGGCAAGCCACTTATAGGACTAAAGCCATGACATCACACAGAAAGATCTACCAAGTTGATAAAGTTAGACTAGTCTTCCTCAATCTGCTATCTTCCATGCATGCTTGATTATAGTTTTGAGGCTTTCTAGCAAACATAATAATTGAAATTCATTTCAAATTGGGAAGTTCGGTACAGATTATACAGAATCAAACAGGCAAAGCAATTTCATTTTTGTACTATACAGTAAATCTGCCTCTGTGGATAGAAATGAAATCCATTAACTCAATAGTATACGCTTCTGAATAGGTTTAGAATCTGAATTCTATTCACTAAAATGGTATCAGAAAAAAAAGTGCCATCAAAATTTGAGAACTGTTTTTGAAAAAGAAAAGACATCCAACCAGGAAGGAAAAATATCAAGTTCATCATGAGCTCATTAATAACAACTAAAGGATCATGGAATGTAATTTAGTTCTATTAATTTGCTATAATGCTGCCATACAAGTGTTGAGGTTAGAATATTCCAATAGTAAAGTGAGTGCAATATCCCCAAATATGGCTTTACAATGTTTGAGACCTGGAGTATTAAAACAGATATACAAAGATCAGCCAAGTGAAAACAAAATATAAAGATATTGCTGGCGCTAAATAAAACCGCATTATGAGAAATATTTGAAATATCACTTTCATATAAATCACCAGCCATACCAAATTAAAGACAATTTAGCTTCATTTGAATAATACTTCTGAATTGGGATTGTTATCTAAGCACAAATGTTTCCTGGTGTGTTACTGCAAACACAAAACACTACATTTTTGCTCATTACAGTTAATTACAGTGCAAACCTCCTATAATTAAGTATGCCACAGTATTTCAGTCCAAAGTGAACCATTGCTTGCTCGTCCCTTTAAAAGCAATTGGTTTGTGTCGACAATTTCAAGATGTTTCCTCATAATCTAATAATCACATTTGTAAAATTATATTATCACTTTATTTATTGCATCTCCTTCTCTCCTCCCATTGAATGGAATCCCTGCAAGTCAAGTTTTAGAAAACAACAGCACAACCCTTTAAAACTCTGCTCTATACAATAACAAAGGGGCAATTGTCTGACTACAACAATCTAATTTAATTATACATGCATGGAATTCTTACACTGCATTATTAAGAATTTCTTCCCCCGGGTTTTGCCACACTGTCCATATTACAGCAAGATTGCAGGCAAATGTTATCCCCCCACTTTGCTCAATGCCTTCCTCTTGCTTTTGAAACCAGGAGACCATAATCCTCCCTTTGTGACATCAATCATTTGCTGCAGGCCTGATGTGCCAGACTCTACAGGACAAGCTTTGCTTTCCCTGCTCTGAAGGAGAATTAGCATTGTCATCATCCAGAGCCCTAAAATGTATCCTGTCCTGAATATGGTTTGCCGGGCAAGAATAGATGTCATCACGGCTGCATAGATGTAGCATCTGGAACTTCTTGCCTGTTAAAATCTCCTTGTTTCGTGCTCATTTATCAAGCCTGCCATTTAAAACTATGGAGAAGCTAAAGAAGTTCAAAGTTCATTTGGGACCGAGGCCAGCATTTGCCTTCCCAAATCTTTAGCTATGATCTTCTGTATTTTATAGAAAAGGAAATGGATGGTCCTGAACTTAGAATAAAGAAGAACTTTATAGCAAAAACACTTTGCAAGTTAAGTGGGGGGGGGGGAGAGACTAAAACATAACCAACAAATCTGAAGTTACAGGAGAATAGAGACAATAGAATATTTGTTTGTTTATTTATAAAATGTTATTGACCATCCATCTTACCTCAGGATAACTTTGGGTGGTTGTTGGATTCATGATACATTTCATGAAATTACCTTAAAAATATCAACAAATACTTTCCATGTCTCATTTTTCCTTCTTTCTATGATATGGTTCTGCTTGAGTTGCAAACTGTCTACACAACTTTATTGAACTGCCAGCCTCTTGAGCACAAGATTATTGAATCTCCGAGTGAACAACTACATGTTCAGATACTCCTTACCAGAAGCTTACTAAATGCCCTCTTTTCCTTCTCAGGAATCTAGGAACCATAGACAAAAACGACATCGCTTGGCTGTGTATCACTGATTTCCCCCCCCCCCCCAAAATCTAAGTACAATAGCAAAGAAAATTGTCCATAATTCATTTAATATATTGATTTTGAATATGGGAGAAAGAAAACAAATATTTCCAATTCCATGCATGGGTTGTGTTTTTTTCCCCCAGAAGAAAGTCCCATTGATTTCAGTAGTTTTACCTTCCAACCTCCCAAGCAAGTGAGCACAGAATTAAAACTCTATATACCAATAATTCTTAGGGGGGTCTTTAAAACACATTTAGATTTTATCTGTGCATCCCGACATTGTATGAACATTTGTGTGCATCAGGACTGGAAGAGTGGAAGCTCATTTACAATTCCCTATAAAATTACAAACAACATTTTTAATGTTCTAATTCGGCTCCTCAAAGACCAGCAAAAGTAGACCACAGCCTCTCTCTGAACACAGGCTCTGCCTCCTCCTCCTCCCCCCATCCCTCTCTAATCACTCAGAAGGAAGATTGGAAGATTAGTGAAGGAAGGGGGAGGATAGATTGCAGTTAACCCTTTAGCTGAATAATACCCCATGATGATGTAAATGTATGATCTAAATCTATAGGTTGTGATCTTTTGCTCCTTTACTTACTTGCAAGTCCCTCTGAACTCAGAAGGACTTACTTCTGGCAAAGCTTTTGAAGAATCGTCAATCTGAAACACTGCTATTGTAGTTGCTTTTGAGATAACCCAAACTCTGTGGGAGGGGGCAGAGTGAGAGACCTCAACTGGAAGTACACAAAAAAAATCACAGTAATGAGGATAAGGTTTAAGTTCATAGATGTAGGGCCTCTTACATGGTCATAGCAAAGGGCAAGAGATCACCTCCAGAAACAGCATCCAAGGGTTTTTATCAGTGCGCCATAATACTGCAATCATTTTGGCAGGAATTTCATATTCCTCAGCTCTGTTATTCATGTCAAGATATATTTCACAGTGGCGGAAACTATAATTTTTTTAAAAAAAAATCTAGCCCTCAGCGTTATGGAGGATAAAGGTGAACTGATTTTCCAGCTACTGCAATATGAGAAAGGAGCAAGATACAAACAAATAAAAGTCGCTTTCCGTTTTAAAGCAGCACTTTTCCCAGAAACCTTCCCATTGACAAGACCGGCAAGCAGTTGCTATGGGGCTTGAGGTAGGAGGAGGAAAAAGAGTGTGGAGAAGGATTGCACTCTTAATCATTGCAGAAAAGGTTGGCCTATTTCACAGAAAGATCTGGATTTCAACTCTGTCCCCAAGAAAATCGCAGGGACTGCAGAGCTGCTGCCATGCAGGGCAGCAAGAAAACAGGCGATCAGAGGCAGCAGCTGGAGATGGAAACGCCTATTAAATCCTTTAGACAACAGATGGGCAAAGCTCATCTCTCTTTTTTTTTTAAAAAAAAAAGAGAGAGCAAAACACAATGCACGATGTTTTACCATCCCACCATAAGGAAAAACTCTTAACACCAACCAGCTTCCAAAAAGAAGCCTATTCTAGGCTACGAATGCTGGAACCTCTCTATCTTACTTTTTTTTTTTTAATCTCTCTATATGATACTTCAGAAAACCTGAAATTTACTCTGGGGTCCCTCAATCAAAGGCTGCCAAACAAGAGGGCCGACTGGACTTGTTACCGAAAATGGAGAACAAAAATCTGGGCAATCTGGCAGACAGAGATTTGTCATGTTTGCCAGGGCCCTTTCTTTGCCATTACTCTTTGCCTGCCCTTGAAGTGCATCTAGTGCTGCAGAGAACCAGCCTGTCCAAACCTTGAATACATTGAGGGGGATCTAATTATATCATTGAGGGCAAACACACCTGCTCCCCCCGGCTAATGACCCCACACTCTCTTTCCTTCTGTTAATATTCCTTGCCATTGTTCTTTTCAGAGAACCACCAAACAACAAATTTCTGTGCATCTGACTGCAGAACAGGGAATCTTCCTCTCAGCAGCAACAGCAAATTGTGGTTAGTGGGAAAACAAAACAAGACATCCAGGGCAGGATTTGCAATTCTTTCTTTTTCTTCTTCTTCTTTTCCTAGTGACCACCCCCTTCCCATTTTTGGTTGCCTTCCAAATCATCAACAAAGACAGTGCCATAAATTGCACTCTTATGTGTTCTCTCCTCTTCCCCACACCTCTACTAACTGCACCTTCAAGACTACACCCTTTTCAATCATGATGTCATAAAACACTGCTGGTGACTCCCCGTTTCCTCCTCCTCCTCCTCCTCCTCTTGATCCACGATTCCTTCTTTTTTTTTTTAAAGAAAAGAAATGAAAGCCATGCACTGAATCCAAGCCAAATTGACCGGCAGCTGAGCATCTCTCTCTCTCTCTCCCACCCCCCCAATTCTACCAGCCCCTCCCCACCAGCACTTTGACTGTCATCAGAACACCACCCCTTTCCAGGAGTGATCCACACAAAGCAAGCTGGGCTTTAAAACAAGATGCAAATCACCCCAAACCTTTCCCCCTCCCCAAAAAAAAGAGCCACACAAGGCAAAAGGAACCACTGGATAGCAAGATGCCACAGCGACAAACAAGGAGGGACCCGCGAGGCCGGACTCTCCCCCATCTCCCGTCATGTCCGCGACTGCCACCTTCTTCTCCCCTGGGTTTGCTTTGCTTTGCTGCTGCGGCGGCGGCTGCTGCTGCTGCGGCTGCCGAGGAAACCCACCTGTCTGCCCTTTGCCCAGCGTTTTCTCCAAGCGGTAGGGTCCAACATATTGCGCGTGTTGAGCTCCGCTGCCTTCTTTGCCAGTTGATGTCATTTCTACCCGGCTGGGGTAACGCTTTGAGATGCTGCGCCTGGTATCCCGCTTGGGGAAGCTCCGGGCTCGGGGTTTTTGTTTTTTTGTTTTTTTTCCCGTGGCTGATTCCTTAAAATTCCGACTTGGCCGCTTGTGCAAGGAAAGCGCCCGGTATCTCTCGCTCTCGCTCGCTCGCTCTCTGACTCTTCTGCTGATCCTCGTCCACTTGGTGGAAAATTAACTCTTGCTCTTTCTCTCTCTTTTTTTTTTTCCCCCTTCGCTTTTTCTCCTCCTCCTCCTCCTGCTGTGTGTCCTGCTAGGGAAGGGATGCCCAAGAACACTTATTAGCCGGGGCTTACGGGTGGGGGAAATCTCCGAGCATCCGAAGCATGATGCCGGTTCTGAGCACTCGCACGCTTTAGTTCGCTCTAGGAGCTGCTCAGCTGGAGCTGGAGCAGCGGAAGCGCTGGGGCCCGTCGCTCCGACTGACGCTAAGCGCAACCAATCCCTGACAGCATCTCGGCCCGTCTCCCCTCCCCTCTCCTCCTCTTCATCCACTACCTTTTCTTTTTCCATTAGCATCGGTCGCGGCGGCGGCTTCTGCCTCGATGCCGAGCATCGTATAACCAATGGCAACAGCCATCCAACGGCGAGGGGATTCGTCTCATCAGGACAGTGGTTAATCCCGTTTCAAACTCTGCCCTGGTTCAAACTTTGCCTGCATAGCAGGAGGGCGGGAGAGCCAGCCCGGCTCTCTTTATCTGCTGGACCCGAGCCAATTCTGCCCTCCATCCATCCCCAATCGCACTGAAACCGGTGCTCGGACTGGGACGCCAAAATCACAGGGAGAAAGAAGAAAATTAAACTGGGAACATGGATATTAAGGTTTTTTCCTTCTTCTCCTTTTCCTTACTTGAAGTAAATGAAGAAGCTTGTAATGAATTTCAGGGGAGTTAGCTGATCTTATATATATGTATATACATACATACATACATACATACATACATACATACATACATACATACATACATACATACATACATACATACATACATACCCTGCTTAGGTTCAGTTTTTGCCTTTTTATATATATATGAAAAGACAAAAACTGAACCTAAGCAGGGTACAAATCTTGTTGGACTTAGTAAATTAAGTTGAACTCAACTGGGGGAAAGACACGATTTCATCTGAATGACAAAGTCCTGTCACTCATTTTTTTTCTTATGCAAGAAGCCAATGTGATCTTCAGCACATGCGGTAAATTAATGTTCCCCAAATGACAGGATGGTTTTTAAAATGGAATATTGATATAAAGCACCATCTTGTTTATATTTAAGCAACTCAGACAACAGCCTCTTCCATTTCATATTTTATTTTTTAAAAAACTTAAAACTAAAAGGTCATACAAGCTCTAGACCTGCAAGCAACAGGTGCTGTTAGATGATCTTCATGTAGCTGAAGAAAAATAAGCTGTTTTTCATTTTTGCATACAGTCTAGGATAGTCCTGTCCCATATAATACACATGAACTTCTAAATCTTCTCTGACTTGGTTCCAGGTTTTCCATCATTTCCATCGTTCTCAGTCATCCAAGTCATGATTGTCCCAAAGGTGCTTTTTCAAGAAGCAACTTGACTTTCCTGTTTTTATATAAACCCTTCCATTCCCCACCATCCAGTCAGAGTTGAAGAAGCTTGTTGGAATGAGAAGCGAAATGTCTTCAAAGAAAAACAAGCATCCATTGTTCATTTAGAATGAAAAGTTACCTGGGGCAATAATGTCTCAGCTTTGTTCTAAGATTATGGATCTCCACTCTAAGGGATGTTTAATCCAGATCCTACCCACCAAACCAAAACAGTGTTTAGGATGCTATAAAAGCACTTCCACATGAAATTTCTGTTTCAGCTTGGAAATAGCCCAAATCTGCCCTTTCACAGTATGACAGTAGACTCCAGGAGCTGAACTGATTTATTATTATCAATTCTGCTGCAACACTGTATATGCAAAATCACAATAAATCTGGTCTTCTCTCCTGATGCATTACAGCTTGGCAGAGGTTTTAGGCAACCTGGGAGCTCTCATCTCATCCCCACTTCTCAATTCTTTTCTCCCACAACTCTGTTCTCAGCATTTCAGAGTTATCAGTGATGAAAGATAACAGTGGGTCAATTTCATATGGAGGTGGAGTGGTAGGTCTCTTACTCAGATGTCTCCTGGATTCTATTTTTCTGTTCCCCCACCCCAGGTACTGAATTATTAATTATCCATTTATTTTATTGTTATGCTACACTGGCTTTCCATGAAGTACTTCATTCAGTCACTTGCAAGACCCTCAAAAGAATGTTTTGGAAACATGTTGATCAATGGTTAGTGTGGTCTTAGCAACGCAGTATAAAGCACTTCACTTCTATCCTAAACCAGTCTGGGAATTGTGGCCTAAATATAATAGGAGAGAATAGATTCCTCACTTCCATTCTAAGGAATATTAGATTCAAAAAGGACCATTTTGATCTTGCATCCCAATCTCTTGCTCAGTGCATGTTCTTATTTTAATTAATGGTTTATCTAGGGCGGAGGTGGTATTTAGCCGGTTCAGACCAGTTCGGGTGAACCAGTAGCAGAAATGCTGGTGACCACCTTTAAAGCGCTCCACGGCATAGGACCTACGTACTTGCAGGATCGCCTCCTGCCACCGAATCCCTCCCAGAGACCAGTACGCGCCCACAGAGCGGGCCTTCTGAGGGTCCCGTCGGCCAAACAATGCCGGCTGGTGACCCCAAGGGGAAGAGCCTTCTCTGTGGCGGCGCCTACCATCTGGAATGACCTACCCCCCGAAATAAGAACAATAGCGGACCTGCGCCTCTTCCGCCGGGCGGTGAAGACCTATTTATTCAATCAGGCCGGCCTCGGATAGGTCTCTCGCAATCTCCTCGCTTGGGGTTTTAATAAGGGTTTTAGCATAAATTAGTATTCTGGGTTTTAAATGTTTTAAATGGGTTTTAAAGGGTACAGTCGTAATTTAATCTTTTTAACTGATATTAACTTTTGTATATATGTTTTTTAATATGACTGGAAACTGCCCTGAGTCCTGCGAAGGAGAAGGGTGGTATAGAAATTAAATTAAATTAAATTAAATTAATCAAAATACAGATAACAGGGTTTAAACATTGCTGAACGAGCTACACCCACATTCCTTTTGCAGTTCCCCAATTTCCCCAGAGCAGTCTCAGACTGTTGTAAGGAACAATTTTAGCTATTGTCCATATGGAGGGAATAGAATTCATCCCCCCCCCCTTAAAAAGACCAGCTTTTTCTATATCTAGAAGCCTCTGCATTCTTTGGCTTGTCCCAGCTTTTGTTGTTAACTTTTAAATTTATTTTGATTTAACAAAGCTTTTGGCCCTTGCAGCCCGAATCATTGCTGGCAGGATATAATTTTCAGTTTTATAAATCAGATTACAGCAATAGAGTGTGAGGGGAGAGAGAGAGAGACCAAATCTTTATCATTTCATAAAATTACATGGATGGAATCTTATCTTCCTCCTTTTGGATTAGTTTTGTAATGCTATTTTTGGCTCACTCATAGGCTCCATTTGATTCCCCAGTTGCCCAAAGATTTTGCATGGAGATACTTGTGTGCTCCCAAGATGAGAGACTTTGACTTATTCCATCATTACTGCTAGCTCATTTGCTAGGTTTCATGGGACAGAACACCTCTATAAAGAAAGACAAATATCCAGAACCATGTTTGGTCCTTACTTGTACACTACTAAAACTCCCATTCCTGTTCGATATTTGTAACTTTTACAAATGAAAGCTATATTGCAGGTCAAAGCTTTGTCAAGAAATGAACTTCAATTGGGCTATTTTACAGAGTGTTGAGGCTCTCTACTCTTGAGAGAACAAAATTCGATGGGTTTTTTTGCCCACTTCAGAGCTGTCGTGTGGCTGCTGTCAGCTGTCATCTTGGAATGCTCATTTTCAATTCTCTATGACAGCTTCTCACAAGGCAAAGGGGAAGCCAGAAGGAACTGATATGATTACTGACACTCTTATGCCCCTTCTCACCTGTCCACTAACAGACTTTGCTTGTGGGAAGTTTGCAGGGAGAACGTCAAAGGAGAAATGGTGTACTCTCTCTATGCTTGTTCAGCACTATACATTTCCTTGCTTTCTCCCCTAACAGCAGTCACTTACCTGTCTGCTGGGAAGGATAGAAGGAAGAAAGGAAATTTCTGATGCTGACTGCTGGTTTCCTTCCAGGAAACGTAGTACAGAAGCTCTGAGGAAGCACATAGTCACTCCTATTCCCACCATATTTTTTTTGGCCTGCTTGTGGTCATTCTTTTTTTCTGTTTTGGGAAAGGATTTACCCTGAAGCATTTATCCAATGGGTCATGACTTATCTAGTTATATCTAGTTTGTATTAGTATTAGTATTAATATCTATATTAGTTTGTTATATCCATTTAATTGTATTTGAATATTGTATAGATTATTTAGGAAATGTTCGTGTTACCACTGAGAATGAATGGTGTAATAAATGTTAGCCTAAGCATTTGGTGTTAGGGTAAAATTAAGATTAAACTCAATCTTCTTTGTGCCCAATGGTCATATTTCCTGTGAGAGTTAACATTGGATGAATTGTTTTGTTTTGTGGTAGTCTTAGGTTTATATTATGGGTTGTACTGGGAGAAAAGAGTGGGATAAATCTTTGCATTGATATTACTTATGGTTAGGGATATGCTTGAGGTTTATAGTTATATTGGGGGGCTGAATTAGGAAACTGGTTTATTAGGTTTATTCTATTTGGATTGCATGCTGGGTTTGTTTGTGTGTGTGTGTTTCTGTGTATAAAAAACTAAAGTTTCTGGACAAACATATTTTTTTATGTTAAAATTCATTGTAATAGTAGTGGTAGTCTTAGGTTTATATCATTGGTTAGTGTAATTTGACTGATTGATTATGTACCATCAAGTCAACGTCAGTTCTTAATGAAACCATAGATATATATTCTCCAGAATTAGTGATAAAAGATAATTTAAAAAAAATATTAAAGTTGATGTTATTAATGGGTAAAGGGTCAGTTTTATTGAAATTTATGATAGCGTTTAATGTAATGGATTGCAATGTAATTAATGGGTGAGTTTTGATGGTTTAAATCTAACTGCATGGTTAAAAATAATATATAGTCAAAAACTAATTGTAACCTTTATGTCAAATTTAACCATAATAGTCTTAGGTATGTGTTACAGTTGGTACTAAATACTGGAGTAAGGAGTAGGGTAAAGTTAGAACTAAGGCCTATGGTTAAAAAAGGGACACAGTGGCTCAGTGGCTAAGACGCTGAACTTGTCGATCAAAAGGTCGGCAGTTCAGTAGTTCGAATCCTTACGGCCACATAGTGGGGTAAGCTTCCATTACTTGTCCTAGCTTCTGCCAACCTAGCAGTTCGAAAGAACATAAAAAATACAAGTAGAAAAATAGGGACCACCTTTAATGGGAAGGTAACAGTGTTTCATATGCCTTTGGTGTTTAGTCATGCTGGCCACATGACCACAGAGACGTCTTCGGACAGCGCTGGCTCTTTGGCTTTGAAACGGAGATGAGCACCACCCCCTAGAGTCGGGAATGACTAGCACATATATGCAAGGGGAACCTTTACCTATAGTTAAATTAATATCAGGGTAATTTTTTATGGAGTTTGGCAATCAGTTTTATCTTACATTTGGGAGTAAATAGGCCATCAAATGCTTTCCATACTTTTACATACTGATGATAAACACATTTATTGGGAAGTAGGCTCTCTTCCTTCCAATAAAGTTACCCTTTGCATAAAGTCTGTTTGGGATCACAGCCTTAATTAAATGATTTTTAACCAAAAGAAGCAGAGCTTCCTTTGCTCACAAGGAAGCAATTAAGAGAAAGTTTCAGAGCTAACTACATTTTTTTTTCTTTAGCTACATTCTAGTGGTACAGTTAATCAAGTCGTTTATATGGTTCCTTTGGTTTGTAAAGTTGGTCTACCAGATTTACAGCAATTCAAGTTGTCTTGATTGTTATAACAAAGGATACAAACACTACTCTTTAGCTTCTTAATAAGTTTATAAGTAGTTGAATAATCCTTTAAATTAATCTAAAGATTCCTTTAAAGCAACAATAAGGAAAGCTATTAAAAGAAGTGTTTAAACTTTGCATTATAAATCTATGAAACAGGACTGTCAGCTTCAGATCTTGACAGCCCTTCAGATGTTTAAGACAAATTCAAATGCCATTGCACTAATTGCTTTTTCCTCAGTAAGGAAAGCTTTTATGAGTGCTAAAAAGGAAATGAGCTTCTTTTATTGAATCTGATGCAAAATATTCACTGAATTAGACATTAAGAGTAAGGTTAAACAGCTGATAAATTACTGGCCTCCCATTTGAAACAGTTACTACAAAATAATATCATTTCTAATACTAGTACTAAAATTATTTATAATATTAAAATGTTCAGGGCAAAGCACATACCTTATTTAATATATCAACATCTCTTTTTTAAAATCATACTTAATTGTATAATACTAAGTCAAATGTAACTAGCAAAAAAAAAAATCCCTTCAATCAACCTGTCTTCTTGGCAGTATCTTTATCTCACCAAAGAATAATTGATTCCAACATATCTACAAACACAGAAAGAGCTAGAGCGTCTCTCTAATGTTCTGCTAGAGAGAGGTTCCCTGTGGATGGGCTCCAGTATGAGTCTGAAAGCTTGGAAGACTAAACCTCTGGTCCCAGTGACCAGCCCAGATTGGATCTTGCAAAAGGAAGAACTCCTGATTGTGATGGTTATCCATTGAATGCTATAACAGAGCATTGATTTCTTTACTCCAGTACCTTTTCAGGCTTATAATGGTGATTTTTAATAATCCCCTCTCTCTTGTATCAGGTTTACATAAGTGATTTTAAATATGCTATTGAGTATGGAAGCTCTTATTTGATTTCCTTGTTAAATGCTAATGCCAAAATTAGAATAGAATAGAATAACAGAGTTGGAAGGGACGTTGGAGGTCTTCTAGTCTAAGGTATTGAAAACCAATCTAGCATGTAGATTACAGATCATACTACCAATGATTATCCACTTTCTACAGTCTGGTGTTCTAAAAGGTTAACAAGTGTTTGATAATATTAAAATATTAATTAATATTCCAAGGACACATTAAAAATAACCAACACTAACTGCATCAGGGAAACTAACTGCACTACAGGATGGCTAATGCCGTGACCCATCCAAACATAAATGAAATCTACCTAAGTAATGCTAAACCTCTTTTCAACAACAGTTATGACACTATAGTAAGATTTGTCAGGATTTTAATAACCACACAGATGAGACCATTTTGTCACATTCTGTTGTTACAAAGAAATCTATGCTATTAGGAAGAATCATATGAAGTTGAATTTTTTTTGTTAGATTTTAAGGCCATAGAAATCAACATTTGGAGGCAGATAGCTATATAGATAACAGTTATTACAACAACAATCAGTATCATGTCAACCAACTATATCTGGTCTCAAAGATCTTCAAACAATTTTCATTCAATTCAGGGGACTTTATTTCTGAGTAAGTACTATAAAATAAACTCAACTAAAGTTGTATTCTAATTCAATTAGCAAACATTTGTAAAAGTCTGTGGATGATAATATCCAGGAGAAGTCTTCTCCCGCAACAAATATAATGTCAACAAATGCAATCAGTTATGGAAACCTACCAGAGAAGGTTGCGATGATGGTTCTGGAGAGTTCTGGTTCACATTTTCCTCTGTTGGATGTGGTAGCACTTTGGTGAATTTTCTTTTCAATTTACTGAACATATTTGTTCACAAAGATCTATAAAATCTTTGGTCATTTGTAATTAAATGCTAGAGGCGTTTAGCTTTTCAGGGCAGTATTATTCAAACCAATTAGATGTTTAATCAGGGATTAGTTTTTCAGAGTACTTCATAATCTCCTGCAAAGACAGCCTATCCAAGTGATTGCTTTTCTTGGCGTAGTTTCTTTTTATTTTTATTTTTATTGTGGCATTACTTATAGATTTATGCTGAAAATGTGCTTTGAGATTTTAGAGTTAAAAAAACAACAACCAATGGATGCCTAATTATTTTGCATACCTTTTTGCTATAGTATTACACTATTGCTCAGCATCAGTTTATGATACTGTGTTTGTAGATAAAGTTTTAATTAAAATGCATTGAGATAAAATGAATAAAGGAAAGTGATCAATACTTTTGGGTCCCCATAATAATAGATTACATGAATTCATTAGAATTATTTTGTTTTGTTATTCTGATACATGTGACTCCAAGGAAGGAATTTTTTAAAATTGGGGATGTAATTATATAGTTTGAATATTTTAGATTAAAGATGAATAAAATCCAATGTGAACATTAAAACTATGAAAATTATTTTGCTACATTCTAATTAGCCAGTTTGAGAAGTCTAATCTAGCCCAACCTTCACTGTGCTGGCTTATCACTCAAGAAGATGAAACTCATTCAAATGATTTTTCTTTGT
>JANHFK010009402.1:13756-24384 GCA_036250565.1 Sibynophis collaris | reverse complement strand
GATTCGAACCTGCAGTAAATGCAGGCAGCTGGTGTTAATAACAGGGTGTTTAGACCTCTGTACTACCAAGGCTCTTTGGCACATACTATAGACAACAACCAGAAAACAATTTCACTTACAAGTGATGCATATCTTTGACAGATAGAGCAAAAAAATTAGTATATAACATCTTGGTTCCGACCATGTAGCAGCATCTCATTTATTCAGAAATGAAAGAAACTTTTAATAGCAGCAACACATTGCAAAAACTGCTAGTAAAAGTGTCAAAGGAGTTACAGCTCCAGAAAATGGCTCATTAACTATGCAAAGTATCTTACTACAGTATAAAGCTTTATTAAAGCTTTAAATGTTGAAATCAGTGTGATGCCTTTCAAAAAGCAAACAGAAAAAAATCTTTACAAAGGTAAAATACAACATCCATTTTCACGATTTCCTCAAGAACTAGAGCTATTACAGCAATTTTTGCATGAGATCAAAATAACTTCTCATTTTAGTGTCATTCACCATCAAATACATTAATCTTACCAATGAACTGAATCTAATTCCAAAATGTTTCTAGTTATCAGCTACAAAAACATGTATCTAAAAGTGGTAAATAAAACCAAAGAATAAGGTAGCATTTATTTTGGTTAGCATGTTTTATTTTGGCAGAAATGTCCATACATGAAGTGTGTTGGTATCTGTCTCTCTGAAGAACATATTCATTTTTACAAAAGATTTACAATATTTTTTAAAAATAGTTATATCGTACAAAAAGAACATGATCCTATCAGCATGGAAGTATATATTAGTGATGAAAATGAATAGTATAAACCAGGAAAGAAACATTTTCTGAAATTATGTTTAGATCCTTTTTGCTTCCTCTTTCAATAGCCACCTACTATCTACTGAATCGAGTTCTGAAGCTTCTTTACTAATGAATTCCATCTCAGCAGCATCAAATAGGACTCAATGTGGTGCAGTGGATACAATAGTAGACTGGAAGCAGGGAGACCCAAGTACAATTCCAAACTGTCCAGGGAATCCTTGGGATGACTTTGGGCCAGATATCTTTTCTCAGTCCAATCTATCTCCCAGTGTTATTGCTGCAAGAATATAAAGGTTAAAACCTTCTAGACAAAAAGTGGATAGAAATGTAGTAAATCAGTGTTTGTACTTAAAAAATACTACGAGAATATTAAAATCTGCTACAAAGACAGCCATTTAACCAAAGGGATCTGTGCTATAATTCGTCATATTTATCTATTCTACACCAAGAGTCTGACTAATCCATTGAAAATAGAATATTGTTGAAAATTGCAGAAGAGGAAGTAGTTATAAGTTGTCAGTGACTTGCACATGGTGCACTGATATCAAGTTTTGAAAATTCTACAAATGGTACAAATGGCGAGGTAAAAAAGAGACTTAACACTACATATTTTATTTATGATATTAAATAGTGGTGCAAGTTCAACATTCAGTAGGATGTATTTAATATTAGTTTGTATTTCTATTCTTACGTAATTTGAAAAGCAAGAATATATATAAATAATTCTTATACCAACTACCAAATATAATGGGGACATATTTAATAATAACAGTAGCATTCAGATAATTTGGGGAGGTATCCTGCATTTTCTCACCCACAGAACAGCATCAGCATAACATATTCTACGATCCCTCCAAAATCTACTTCAAAAAGGTGAGATAACTCCTGGTGTATATTTTAGAGACGCTGGAAGTAAAAATACTGTAAGATGGGAAATGTAAAACTGGATATTGACCAGTGTTCCATAATATTTAGAAGAGTAATTATCAGAACTAAATGTAAGCTTCCAAATAAGCCCTAGATAAAGCACTTCATGCATTTGTTATCATGTAAAAGCGTTTAAATTTTAAAATATCTGTGCAATTAAAACGTGTCCCAATGCACAGAAAGCCACATAACAATACTGGCAGTGGTATTTGTATACATTGATAGTATATTTGGATAGTTTACAAAAGCCACCATCAGCTCAAGAAAATGATAGCACCACAATTTTTATTGTTTTAAAAAAGCACATCTTCCAAATTAGAAGCAATTTGTCCAAAATTCATTTAAAGACTGGTTACATTTAGAATAGCTTTCATATTTAAAATTGACACAATCTATCCCAGTCGTTTCGTATAATATCCATGAATTTATCTTGAAGCAAAAAAATACCGTATTTCCTGAAGTAAAAAGTCATGCAACTGGAAAATTATGGAAGGTATTAGCACGTATTGAAAAAAACTCACATATTGTATACCTGTCCCTTTTAGGTTGTATCATGCAATTACTGTAGAAATAAGTTTAACATTGATTGCAACCGTTTTAACATATGAGTCAAGTATAAACCCAGCTGTGGATTAAAGTGCAAGTAACTGTGCCAAAGTTTTAGAAGGCAGAACTGATACAATCACAAATGGTTATATAACTAACCAGAAGTGCAGGCAGTCTTTTATATGTTCTAACCAAGCTTACTCTATGTTTTCTCAACTACCAACCAAATATGTATTCCAGAGCTTTGGACACAATGCTTTCATCTTTTCTTGGAGTCTGTCTGTCAGAAATTACCTACAAGAGAGACAAATTTAAATAAGTAGCTGTTTCATAACTTTTTAACCAAGATCAATACCTTTTATTCAAAAATAGTGACTAGTATTTCTTCAGTACAAAAATACCTGGTAATCACTACTTGATGCTTTATATGCAGTAGCTAGAGGTCTCATGGTGGAAATCCTTTGTGTGCTTGAAGGCTGTGCTTGGGCAGCAAACGATTTCATTGGAGGTGTGAAGACTGAAGTTGGGGATGATACAGTGCCTCTATCTATATTTTCCATCACATTCTACAAGTAAGATCAAGGAATATATTTAGAGATGTCTCTAACCAGTATTAAAGCTTAAAAAATGTTGGAAAACAATGGAGTGCATTAGTCTCTGCTTCAGTAAGTAAATTAAAGTAAAGGATGAAGAGCCATCCTATATGCCAGAGGTGTCAAACTCAAGCCCGCAAGCCAGATCCAGCCCACGGGGCCACCCTGAAAACAGTCCAGGACCGGCACACAGTGCCTCTGCCAGCTGAGCTGCAGGAGGCTGTTGCGGCCAAAAAGGGAGCCTTGACGAGTGATGTCGAGCTGGCCACGCCCAATTTTCCAATTTTATTCGATTTATACCCCGCCCTTCTCCCTTGCGGGACTCAGGGCGGACTCAGGGCGGCCCATCCCAACCACACACACACACAGAGTCCCCCAAGGTAAAACACAATTCTGATGCGGCCCTCAATGAAATCAAGTTTGACACTCCTGCTATATGCTTACTTTAATTTCAATCCTTGCACCCAGGCCTCTGGAGCCCAAATGTCTCCCTCCAACTCTTAATTCCATGAGAGCACTAAAAAAGTCACAAATTGGCCATTTGCTTCCCCAGGTTGACCACCTGCACCTTAGGATAGATTTTAAATTAGGTATCATTGAAAAACTTGATTTAAAATAGCAATAAATGTTTAATATTCTGAACTAAACTGGATGAAAATAGTGACTTCCTTGGAATAGAAACACTTTTTGTGTTAAGTTCACATTCGTTATTTACTTCCATATTAATTTTCTAACATATTAAATAATAATATAAACTGAAATAATTTTGTATTTCTTAATATTTCTTCTAGCTTTTTCTCCTGATTTAAGAGGTACAGTATAGGTAGTCCTCGACTTACAACCACAACTGAGTCCAACATTCCTGTTGCTAAGCGAGACATTTGTTAAGTAAGTTTTGCTCCATTTTAACCACCTTGCTTGCCACAGTTGCTAAGGGAATCATTGCAGTTGTTAAGTTAGTAATTCAGTTGTTAATGAACTGGCTTCCCTATTGACTTTGCTTGCCAGAAGTTTGCAAAACATGTTTACATGACTCAGACTCAGGGACACTGCAACCGTCATAAATATGAGTCAGTTGCCAAACCGCTGAATTTTGGTCACGTGACCTTCAATGGATGCTGCAATGGTTGCAAGTGTGAAAAAAATGGTCATAAGTCACTTTTTTCAGTGCCATTGTAACTTTGAATGGTCACTAAATGAACTGTTGTAAGTCGAGAACTACCTGTACCGTAGTGTCTTTGGAAGAGGCAGAGTACAGGTGGTCCTGTACTGCATTCTCCATCCTATTTTGGGCTATTTCCCTTGCTCACAACACCAAATAACAACTCACTTTATCAATACAAGGTTTAACTCCAATCATGATAGATTCTCCAAAAATTCTTCCGTCTTTGCTCAGGGCTTTCCGAGCCTGTAATTTTGACTGATATCGAATATGCATCCAATTTCCTGTATTAGACATCTATATAGACAATGAGGAAGAACAAAATTTCAAAGCCAAACTGAGAATGGCCATTAAAAAAAAAGAAAAGAAAGAAAAGCAAACACTACACATCTAAGCCTCACCACATGTTTTAGTATGTTTCCATACTGGGCAAACTGTAGCAGAATATATGAAGCAGATGCTTGTGGAAATCTGTAATATCAGTAGAAAAAACTTGTATCACTATTTGAAATCATAAATAAAATATGCAGCATTCAATCTATCTCAACGTTACATCACTGACAAGAATCTCAGAAGTGCATACAAATACATTATGCCCAAGTCGCTGATAAGCTCTGAGTAGCTCCTTACTTACTTGCTAGCCCATTTTATAGCGTATCATTTCAAAGTTAGCTTCACCTTGCAAATGATATGCTATATATAACGGGCTAGCAAGTAAGTCTAGGTGGAAAATGCTATCTTATTTACAATCAAGGGAGTAGTTTTGGGGAACAGCATCATCTCAAGGGGTTTATAGATGGGCAAACTAAACCACAAACATAAAAAGAGAGCAGTTTAATGCTTCTGCCTTCAAAATAACTGCCTACTTTTTCTCCTCAATAGAAACTAAGGGATTAACCTTTCCCTGCTTGTTTTTATCCTTTCAGTCTAAAAACTCCATCTGCTTTCTTTCTGGCTAATTAATGGCTGCTCCCTAATACAGCAGCCAACACTACTTCTGGGTCCAAACCTCAATATTTCAATGCACAAAGGAAGAATTAAATGTTGTAATGATAACTATAAATAAAGCTGTTCAGGAGTTTGATTATTCCCTTGTTTCATTATGTAAATTGCTTTACCAATTATCATATTTATGAAAATCTAAGCACACCTTATTCAGCTTTAAAAAACTGTGTATGTATGTTGCAACCTCACATAATCTCACTCTTGCATTTAAAATTCATTTTCTTCTCCCACAGAATCAACATCCCTAATGCAAAAACTATGCCGATTAAACTATGGTAGCCAACTATCCTCCTGTTTAAAATGTGGAACTGCCAATCACTGACCCAAACACTGTTACCCAGGTGTCATCAAGTTGATCTTCTGATGTCAAAGCATCTCCTTGAGTATAGAATGGATCTAGCTGAGCTGGTGACATGGTAGTTTTTCTAGGTTGTGCAAGACTTGCTGGACTAAACACACTTGCCCCTGTCAAAATATAATGAAATGTCCTTATAAGACCTTGTAGTTAAAGGATGAACTAGTTATTCCAAGCTAAAATAAAACATACGCACAACTCATTAAACTATTTTACTGGTTAATTTTTCAATTCATGTTTACCAAATTCGCATAGTTTTATACTGAAGAAAGAGAAATGGTGACAATAATAATGTGGTGTCTCAAGGCCAGTAAAATGTTACTATTGTCAATACTTAAGATTTATAAAGTTTATAATAAAATTTTTATCCTGATTGCCAGCATTTTACATAAATATAATGGAAAGCAAACAAACTAACTTAAAAAAGAAAGATTTATATCAGTGTCAGACATACAGTAGATCAGGAATTTTAAAAATCTGGTAAAAGTCAGGTTGGTATAATTTCAATAGGAATTATGTATCAGCCCATAAATTGTGTAATGATCCATATACAAATTAAATAGATCAAATACTCTTGAAATTTCCCTTACAGATAAATTCTTAATTAAATATCATGAGGAGAAAATAATGCCGTACCTGTTCCAGGAGTTATTGGCAGAGACCCAACATTTGGACTCTGTATTACAGAAAAAGTAGCCTGCATGAAAGTACAATGTTTAGTTAGAAATTGTTTTAAAAGCCAGAAAATAAACTCTTTAAGCAGAATGTTTTATTTTAAAATTAGCCAGCAGAATTCAACTCAAAAATACACTTGCATGTTGTCGTTTTGCTTTTGATAAAAACAAACAAAATCCCAAGATTGAACTATACAGCAGAATATGCTATGTAGGGACTATTATTTTATAGGATCTCATATGCAGTTTACATTTTCTTTGGGACTTGATCACAGTTGAAGTGCCACACTTTTCTACTGAGCAATAAGAGAAGTCAAAACTGAGTAATTTGGGCCAGTATTGACTTCAAAAATTCAATGGGCTGTAGAATCAGATGAGGTCATCAGTATGGAATAAAATGTTTATTGCAATGTCAACTAGTACAAATAATTTTCCAGAAACATAGGGATTCCAATATAAATGTATATAACCACTTCTCAGCTATCAGACTTGGGTCTCTGAAAATACTAAATGCATAAAAACATAGCCAAATATAAAATATCTTTAACATACTGTGGCACATACAAGATCAGCAAAGCCTATAATAGCCAGCAAAGTTTCATGCTCTTCCTTCAACCCTTTCTCTTTCAAAGGCAAGACTTTTTTATTTGTGCAACATTAAATACTCGCATGAACTTAATATTGATGCATTCGAATCCAAACTGTGTTCTTTGTCTTTTCTGAGGATGGTACCTTTGGGCTCAATATAACAAGTTCTTCTATTAATTCTATTCTTTTTCCAAGATTTAGTGAATCACAAAAACATTCCACATTTCTTTATGCATTAAAGAAATACAGCGGCTCTCAAAACAATAAGTGCATTTTTCACTACCAAGTATAGTTATAAAAATATTTACATGTGATTAACACTGAAGTAAGATAGATAACAAGGATAATTGTTATAATTATAATTGTATAATTTCATCATAAACACCCAGTTTTGCTATAATTCCAGGGGAACAATGATGTGCCGTTGCTATGTATTAATATAGCCCAGAGGTATCAAACTCGCAGCTCGAGGGCCAGATGCGTCTCACACTGGCCATGTCCACCCCCATTTTAGCGAAGGGAAAGACATGATGCGTCCCATGATGGAAAACGTGACACCGCGAGTTTGACACCCCTGATATAGCCAAATGGGATCCAATAAGAAAGAGAATGGCTGCTTTAGCCTCCCTTCTCATGCTAGGCAATGAAAGTTATAGATTACAACCCAGAACTATGAAGGAAGAGAATTTTACTTCTTTTGCTTGATTCTTATTAAATATGGCAGAGTATGACAATTGTTTTGTATGCTCAGTTCACATTCCAGAAAGGTTAACCCCATTGCAAGAAGGTTTTTATAAAGGAGTTATAAAATAAAGATACAAACTCTTCCCTCTTCCTTTCTCCATCTTTGTAGACAGCTTTTCCAATTTCCTCTGCTGTTCCTGCTCCCCCCCCCCCTTTGCATACATAAACTGGCCAGGCCCGGACTAATGCACAACCCAAACATTTATTAAACATATGCCATTCATCTCGCCTAAGGTAAACACAACTATGTTTTCAATGCCAAGATAATCTTTTTAATCCTATCAACAAGGAGAAACATGAAATAAAGACTTCTCCTAAAAGTTCATCCAGGAAGCAGGAGGTGAAAAACCACAGAAAAACCACATTCTAATCAAGCATGCATACAATTATCTCAACATTCCATCTTTTCACTAATGGAATACTTAGCAGCTTTGCCTTACAATAGAAAAATATGTTTTCCTTAGTTTAAACACTTATTTCACATGTGACCATAAATCTTTTGGATTTCTCACCCCTCAACTCCAAAATGCATAAAAATATGTCATTCTATGGTTCAGAATCCCTCTTTCTTGCAAAGCAGGCACCCAATGATCACTGAATAAAGCTCGGCCATTTCTCATCACTGTGTTCTTTTGGAAATTCTACAACATTGCCAGTGCAGAAAAATATGATTATTTATCATTTGCAAATCTCAGTCTCGCTTTGCAGCTTCAGGGGAATTACTTACAGGCCTTCGTGAAGTTAAAGGTGTTGATCCAAGACCTGGGCTAGCTACTTCATCATAGATACTTCTAACTGGAGGAGCACCACCTTTATCTTTGTGTGTTGGCATTACTGGTTGTGGAGGAGATCCACCTAAGTAAACATATAATATTAGAAATAGTTACCATGAAGTTTTCTGTAATAGTTACTATCTTCATTCTGATTAAAGTGATTATCATGAATTTAAAAAAATCTTGTACATGAATAAAGCTGTGTAACTATTTCTGAACCTTGTCAAAAATCAAAGGCTGGAAACTCTGGAAACCAACAAAAAATATTGCAAATCACGGTCGCATAAGTAATTATAGGAAGGTTTATTGTCATTTCAAACAGTCATTAAGCAAACAGTTACAAATCAAGAAAAACTTGTACAATATGGACAGTATCACTGCGCTCCAAAACAAATCCATTCTCTCAAGGGGGAAAATTGTGGGAATTGCATTTGTGATTATAAATCCTAAGTATTTTTCTCAGGGAAGAAGAACATTATATATACAGTAGTTACGATTTTTTAATAATGCAGTGTTTTGGGAATTCAGTAACATGAATATCAGTCAAGATAAACAGTCAAAGCGTTTATTTCAAGTAATTCACCCTGGAAAATATTTACAATGTGCTCTTTTGCCCTGCCAAAATTAGCTTGCTTCCTAATGCTTTTAATTAAAAAAAATAGCAAAGACCTGTTCTCAGCAAACACTAGTAGTCACTTACCCCTATCTCAAGTAACACCTACCCGCAATACTATTCTAAGATATTCTTGATGAATTTTTGCCATTTGGAGCTACTAGGAAAGTATTTTAACTCAGAACCAGCTTACCAGCAAGCATTGGTGACCTCATTTCCATTACACCAACTGAAGGACCACTTAAAGAGCGAGGCTGTGGCGTCACTGGAGTCGGCAAATCACCCATCAGAAAGCCAGGCAGAAATTGAGCACCAGCACCTGGTTTTGGCGACGAAGGGGATCCTAATGCCATTGGCTCAGCACCTGTGTTACAAAAGATGATTCACATAAGAATTACAGTACATTCAGCCTCTATCAAAGACACTACAGTACAGGTAGTTCTCGACTTATAACAGTTCATTTAGTGACCGTTGAAAGTTACAACAGCACTGGAAAAAGTGACTTGTGACCGTTTTTCACACTTATAACCTTTGCAGCATCCCCATGGTCACATGATCAAAATTCAGATCCTTGGCAACTGACTCATATTTATGACAGTTGCAGAATCCCGGGGTCCTGTAATCAGCTTTTGCGACCTTCCGACAAGCAAAGGCAATGCGGAATCCAGATTCACTTAGCAAGCATGTTACTAACTTAACCAATCAATGATTCACTTAAGGACTGGGGCAAGATAAGCTGTAAAATTAGACAAACTCAATAAATGTTTCACTTAGCAACATAAATTTCAGACTCAATTGTGGTTGCAACTTGAGGACTATCTGTAGCTGGTTAATGTTGAGACCTGAAAACAGGGCTGTGAAACTCGTGGCAAGGTGGCCGAATACGTCATGCACTGGCGTATGCACACCCGTTTTAGCGAAGGGGAAAAAAGCCCCGATAAGTCACATGACGCCGCCGTGACAACCTGAGTTTCACACCCCTGCCTTAAACAAAACAAAAATATAACTTTCCTATTGAATACAACTGCCCTGTTAAGCATTATCTTCTTTGCAACCACCATAAATGGATTCCTCAACTTACAACAGTCCATTCAGTGACTGTTCAAAGTTACAACGGCAAAATGAAAAGTGACTTATGACCATTTTTCACACTTACGACCACGGCAAGCACCTTCAATGTCACATGACCAAAATTGAGACGCTTGGCCGCTGGTTCACATTTATGACGGTTGCAGTGTCCCGGGGTCACACGATCAGCTTTTTGCGAACTTCCAGACGAGCCCACATTGATTGAACAACCATGCAGTAACATAACGACTGCAATGATTCACTTAACAACTTGTGGCAAGAAAGTTCGTAACCTGGGGAAAACCCAACCGGACAAACGTTTGGTTAAGCAATGTAAAATGTGGGGCTCAATGTAAATGTGGTCATAACTCGAGGACTACCTGCACTGGTTGCAAACGCAAATATTCGAATCCAAGTTACTTTATCCCTAGAGCAACGTTCCCTCCGAACAAAACAAGGGACGGTTATAGCAGTCGCAAGAACACGTTTACACTTACACTTAGACAGACACACACAGAGTAACTTTTTAGAGCCAAGAGACATTCGGGGGCTCTTCAAAGCGTACCTAAGCCAACAGGTTTAAAAACAGCTTCCCGCACCGTGTTTTCAACGCGTTTGAACCCGTACTGGAGGTTCATTTGCTCCCCCCTCCCCCTCGACCAAGCAGTAAACAACCAACCTGTTTTCCTTCCTCAGGCGTCCTTGCCATCTCTTTCCGGGATTTCGCCATGCAGGTCTAGGTGCAAGTGACGTCACAATCGGGAACTCCCTC